>JABUQX010140360.1:0-7500 GCA_015478945.1 Trachelipus rathkii
GTTACTTCGTTCAATCAGGTTGGGTGTTTAACCGTTTCGCATTTATCGTGAAACGCTTTCCGCGTTTTTCGTGCGCCGCTTCAATATATATATATATATATATATATATATATATATATATACTATATATATATATATATATATATATATATATATATATATATATATATATATACTATCTATCTATATCAGTGGCGACTCCAGTAACTTTTACTATAAATGCTCTCTCTCTCTCTCTCTCTCTCTCTCTCTACCCTACTCTACTTTCTCTATCTTTATATATATATATATATATATATATATATATATATATATATATATATATATATATATATATATATATATATATATATATATATATATATATATATATATATACTATATATATATATATATATATATACTATAATATATATATATATATATAAAATATATATATATATATATATATATATATATATATATATATATATATAATATATATATATATATATATCTTCATATATATATAATATATATATTTATATATATATATATATATCACTATATATATATATTTACAGTTGTCACCACCACTCACGGGCAGAGCCCTATTCAAGGAGGGGGTATTGCACACATCAGTTATTCATCAACTAACGCAAACTACGCAGATGAGCACAGACCCAGGCTTTAAGTGAGGAGAGATTAAATTCAGCAGGAAACACAGAAGATGGAAGGAATTCCACAGAACAGAATTGGCAGGAAGAAGGAAGCACCGCAGCGAACTCAAGCCTGGGGTTACCAATATCAACACAAAACTCGTGCGCCGACACAGCACCCCTTGTGCTACGAGGGCGTCGTAAAGGTGGTGGTACGCGAGTGATAAGTTCCCTCGAGCACCTGCCGCTGCGGTACCTATAGAAAAGAGATAAACCAACATATCGCCGCAAAGATAGAGGGTAAGAAGGGAATTGGAAAGTACAGAACAGTTTATAAGCCTTTTGGCCTTTGACTCGACCTATCAAAAGCGGGTGAAACCAGAGCCCCCAGATATGAAAGCAGTACTCCATACAAAGGGCGGATGAGGCCCTTGTATAGCTGGAAGCAACTGATAAGAGGAAAAAAAGTCTCATAATTAAACAGAACTCCCCAGTTTTCTTTGACCAACCCTAACAACAGTTGTGATGTGAGGTTTCCAAGACATTTTTTTGTTTATGTTAAGGCCAAGGATGTTTATATTGTCAACAGGAGAGACGAGAGAACCGTCGAAAGAGATAGGAAAAGTTAGAAGGTGTCTTAGAGAGGGAGATTTGTAGAAGTTGGGTTTTTAAAGAATTGAATTTCACAAGGTTGAGACGACCCCACCCGGAAATTCTATCCAGGTCAGCGAGAATAGAATCGGAAAGATTAAGACGAGAGGCAATTCTAGAAGTAAAAAAGGGAGCAGAATTGAAATGAGTTGAAGAATGAAGGGTCGAGTCATCGGCATACGAGTGGATAGAGTTAGATGTGCAGGTGAGAAGATCATTAATGAAAAGTAGGAATAAAGTAGGAGATAAGACAGAACCCTGAGGAACACCACTATTGACAGAAAAAAGAAGAAGTCGCCCCATCAACAACAGCCGATATTGAGCGTTGGAAGAAAACTAGACATAAGTAAGCAAGAGAAGGAGGAAACCCAAAGCAAGGAGGGGAGCTTGGAGCAGTGACGCGTGCCCATACCGGTCCAAATTTGGATATGTCAAACGCCACCACACAAGTCTCCCGTAGTTCTGAGGACGGAAAACCATAAATCAGTTAGATAGGAAGTATATCGCCAGTAGACCTCGAGCGCCGAAAGCCCGTACAGTGGAAAGAAGTGAACTGGACTGAAAAATGAGAATAAGAAATGACAGATGGAAGTGTTTCAAAGATCTTAGATAGAATACAAGTGTGAGCTATAGGGCGATAGTTAGAAGGATCAGAGCGGCTTCCTTTTTTCGGAACAGGTTGGACATGTGCGTGCTTCCAACACTGAGGGAAAGTATTAGTATTGAGACAGAGAATATAGTTGAACGATGGGCGGGGTTACATATATATATATATATATATATATATATATAATATATATATATATATATATATATATATATATATATAGGATATATAATATAGACAAAAAATATATATATATATATATATATATATATATATATATATATATATATATATATATATATATATATATATATATCAGGGATGGCACGAAAAAAATCAAATTAAAAAAATCAATTGAGTTTTTTACTTGATTTTTTATAAATAAATCAAAAAAATTGCACCAAAATTGCCATCCCTGATTTTTTTTATTATTTTTAATTTTTTTTGTATATTTAAGTAATTTAACTTCAAACGAAATAAAAAATTAAAATAAAACTATATATTATGAAGTTTTTAATATATTTTTTTCAATTTTCAACAAACTATTGGCATTGTAACCCGTAAGTCTGTAACATTCTTTAGTGCTGCTTTTTAATTGTTTCCATTGAAGATTTTGAACCCAGAGCTAGGGCCTAGGGTTGAAAATTGAAAATTAATGCCAGATGCAGACTAATTATATATATTGTTTTTGTATAATGTCGTATAATAGATATGTTAGGCCAGTATTTGAATATTGTCTACAATTTTAGCACCCTTATTAAAAAAGAAGGATATGCTGAAGAGGGCGCAACGTAAAGCAACGAGGAGGTAGATTTTTGGCTTTGAGGATAAGAATAGGCGTGAAGTTGTCTAGATAGGCCCATGCGGCTTCTTAAATATCATTATTATTTATTATGGGTTGACTGGGACATTCTAGAAGGATCAATTATTAATATTATGGGTTGACTGGGACGGTCTAAAAAAAGACCATGCGGCTTCTCAAAATTATTATTCTTATTTATTATAGGTTGAGGGGATATTCTAGAGGTCAATGCGGCTTCTTAAATATTTTTAATTATTAATTATTATTGGTTGACTGGGACAGTCTAGATAGGCCCATGCGGCTTCTTAAGTATTATTCTTATTTATTATTTGATATTTATTATGAGTTGACTGGGACATTCTAGAGGGCCAATGCGGCTTCTTAATTATTAATTTTTATTGGTTGACTGGGACAGTCTAAAAAGGACCATGCGGCTTCTTAAATATTATTCTTAATTATTATGAGTTGACTGGGACATTCTAGAGGCGTCAATGCGGTTTCTTAATTATTATTTTTAATTATTAATTATATATATTATTATTGGTTGACTGGGACAGTCTAGATAGGCTTATGCTGCTTCTTAAGTATTATTCTTATTTATTATTTATTATGGGTTGACTGGGACATTCTAGAGGGGCCAATGTGGCTTCTTAATTATTAATTTTTATTGGTTGACTGGGACAGTCTAAAAAGGACCATACGGCTTCTTGTATTATTCTTATTTATTATGGGTTGACTGGGACATTCTAGAGAGGTTAATGCAGCTTCTTAATTATTATTCAGAATAATAATTAGGAAGCTGCATTGACCTCTCTAGAATGTCCCAGTCAACCCATAATAAATAAGAATAATACAAGAAGCCGCATGGTCCTTTCAACCAATAAAAATTAATAATTAAGAAGCCGCATTGGCTCCTCTAGAATATCCCAGTAAACACATAATAAATAATAAATAAGAATAATACTTAATAAGCCGTATGGGCCTATCAAGACTGTCCCAGTCAACCAATAATAATTAATAATTAAAAATAATAAATAAGTCACATGGATCCCTCTAAAATGTCCCAGTCAACTCATTATAAATAAGAATAATGCTTAAAATCCCTTTAGACTGTCCCAGTCGACCAATAAAAATTAATAATTGAGAAGCCGCATTGGCCCCTCTAGAATGTCCCGGTCAACCCATAAAAATTAAGAATTAGGAATAATTTTTAATAATAATTAATGTAATTAATGAATAGCATTTATAATTAAGAAGCCAATGGGCCTACCTACACTGTCCCAGTCAACCAACAATAATTAATAATTAAGAATAATAATTAAAAAGTCGCATTGGCCCCTCTAAAATGTCCCAGTCAATCCATAATAATTAATAAATAAGAATAATAATTCAGAAGCCGCATGGGCCTATCTTGACTGTCCCAGTCAACCCATAATAATTAATAATTAAGAATAATTTATTCTTAATTATTAATTATGGGTTGACTGGGACCATAGACGGGCCCATGCGGCTTCTGGTTGCTTATTAATTTTTGTTGGTTGACTGGGACAGTCTAGGTAGGCAGATGTGGCTTCTTAATTATAAATACTATTCATTAATTACATTAATTATTATTAAAAATTATTCTTAATTCTAAATTTTTATGGGTTGACTGGGACATTCTAGAGGGGACAATGCGGCTTCTCAATTATTAATTCTTATTGGTTGACTGGGAAAGTCTAAAAAGGACCATGCGGCGGCTTAAGTATTATTGTTATTTATTTTGAGTTGACTGAGACATTTTAGAGGGATTAATGTAATGTGGCTTCTTAATTATTATTTTTAATTATTAATTATTATTGGTTGATTGGGACAGTCTAGATAGGCCCATGCTGCTTCTTAAGTATTATTTTATTTATTATTTATTATGGGTTGACTGGGACATTCTAGAGGGGCCAATGCGGCTTCTTAATTATTATTATTTTTTTTTTGGTTGACTGGGAAAGTCTAAAAAGGACCATGCTGCTTCTTAAGTATTATTCTTATTTATTATGAGTTGACTGGGACATTCTAGAGATGTCAATGCGGCTTCTTAATTATTATTTTTAATTATTAATTATTATTGGTTGACTGGGACAGTCTAGATAGGCCCATACGTCTTCTTAAGTATTATTCTTATTTATTATTTATTATGGGTTGACTGGGACATCCTAGAGTGGTCAATGCGGCTTCTTAATTATTAATTTTTATTGGTTGACTGGGACAGTCTAAATATTACCATACGGCTTCTTAAGTATTGTTCTTATATATTATGGGTTAACTGGGACATTCTAGAGGGTTCATGCAGCTTCTTAATTATTATTCTTAATTATTAATTATTATGGGTTATTTCTGGACAGTCTAGATTGTATGCAGCTTCTGATTATATTCTTAGTTATTAATTATAATATTAGTTATTTAGGACATTCTAGAGGAGACCAATGCGGCTTTAATTATTATTCTTAATTATTAAGTATTGTTGGTTGACTGGGACAGTTTAGGGTAGTCCCATGCGGCTTTTTAATTATATTACTATTCATTAATTACATTAATTATTATTAAAAATTATTCTTAATTCTTAATTTTATGGGTTGAATGGGACACTCTAGATTGGATTCTGCGTCTTCTTACTGTCTCTCTTTATATCTATATCAGGGATGGCACGAACTAAAAGTGTTTACTCTTATAGAGTCTACCTGCGAATTTTTTTGATCCAACGTCCAGTTCCGGGTGGCTGTTAAGTACGTTTTACGATATATATATATATATATATATATATATATATATATATATATATATATATATATATATATATATATATATATATATATATATATATATATATATATATATATAAAAATATTTTTATATCAATATGCTATTGCTAACATATATATATATATATATATATGAGTATATGGCGAAGGCTAGTTGCAATCGTCATTTTCTCACATTTCTCTTGACGATACGAGGTCTTCTCACTTATTTTATGTGCTCTTTTAATTTGTAGATAAGAACTGTGTTGTTATTCTATCTATGCTTTTTTTAATGTTGATATGTATATATAAATTCTAGATTTTGTGCTCAGTCGGATTCTCAATTCTTTATTAAGTGTTTCAGGTTCAAAGTAGCATTGAAATTATAGTTATAGTCCAATTTTATCAGATCATGGATATTAGGAGATTCCTTGGTACGTAGGTTTTACCTTAAATATTATATTAAAATTTTGTGTATTTACTCTGAAAAGTAGGGATTTTGTAACACATGATCTTACTCGTCCATATGAGGTTAGTTTCATTTTTAAAAAACTATTTTTCATTAAAACACAGAATTTAGTGGTTTTCAACATAGTTTGCTATACTTTCAATTTTTTCTGTTAACATCTTTGAATGTTAGTAAAATTATTAGCCTATGACCATATGTAGCAGAGATTTACAGTAGTAGAAACATATATATATATATATATATATATATATATATATATATATATATATATATATATATATATATATATATATATATATATATATATATATATATATATATATATATATATATATATATATATATATATATATATACATATATATATTTATATAAAAATATATATATATATATATATATATATATATATATATATATATATATATATATATATATATATATATATATATATATATATATATATATATATATATATATATATATATATATATATATATATATATATATATATATATATATATATATATATTTTTTATTATAAATTTAAAAAGAAAAAATAAAAATATAAATAGTGGTGGGTAACGAAGAAGTTACCAATAAGTCAACTAGGACTACACAAGAGGCAATCCTCCTACTTCGCATATTTCGCATGATGAAGGAGAACAACCAGGCCCAGCACCTCGACGAGTCAAGGTATGGGTCCAGATTTCGGAGCTAGCGTTTCAGTAGATGACAGCCACGAAAATGACATTGGCAGATACGTTGGACATTCATCTATGATTTCGACTGAGAAAAAGAAACAGTTACTGAAAGAGTGTTGGATTCCACTTAAGACCTATAATTTTTTGGAAGATGCTACCCACTTAAAGAGGAAATTCAGTTGTGAATGGTTGGAGACATATTCACCTTGGCTGACATACTCCAGGCGCCTAAAGGGAGCATTTTGCAAGTTTGTATTTTATTTCCACCAAATTAAAGTTCGGTCAGATAGGTCCTAGGCTCTTTAATAATAAGACATTTCACTAAATATAAAGATGTTCATGTGGTTTGTAAGGAACATACAAACACAGAGTGGCATAAAACTGCTGTTGAAGCTGCAAGAGTGTTCCTACAGGACGTGTCGGTAGACATCCAAATTAAAATTTAATTGCGATATTTTTTTTATTCTTGTCCGATGAGATCAAATTTTCAGTACTTGTGTAGTCGGGCGATATGCATCTTTTTTACTTAGATAATTTTTTTGTATTTTAATTATTTTTGTATTGTAATTTTTGTATTATTTTTGTATTGTATTTTTTTATATATTAAAGAAAATTTGTAAAAAATTTAAAAAACTTTTTAGTTTGTTCCAAGAACAAATCAAACCTAATGCATATACAAAGAAATTATCTAAGTAAAATTGCATCTCCGACTTCACATATGAAAATTTCATTCACTTCGTCTGAACAGGAAAAAATTATCGCAATTTTTCATTTCAAAATCCAAAAAAAAGTGGGTTTGGAAATTAGACAACGCTGAGCACAAAACTCAAAAAAATCGAAAATGTACTTCTGTACTAT
>JABUQX010140360.1:15000-22500 GCA_015478945.1 Trachelipus rathkii
TCATATTTTAGAGTATCATTTGGATAAACATAGCAGTAAAAATAAGTTCTTTTATATACTGACCTACGAATATAAGCTAACATTCAACAAAGTTTTTCACTTCAATAAAGCAAACAAAAGCATAACCTGAACTAAGAATATAATTACAACGACAACAAACCTAACATACTTTAAGCACGAATAAACTGTTAATATTAACAAAGTTCCATACTTAACAGAAGTAAAGTAACTAACATACAGAACGTAACCTATGTTAAACACTTTTTCAAACATATCTAACATATCACTGTTTTTACGTTAACATAGTAATATTTAACAAAAATTTAATATAACCCTGTCTAATAATCATACTGACAGCGAATATATAACCTAACAGGGGTTTTTCACATCATGACCCAACATATCACAATCTGAACTAAGAATATCAATCTTTAACTTGACAAAGGCTAACATGCCTCACATAGCTGGCAAACTGCTAACATTGACAAGAAGTTCCATACTTAGCAACAATTAAAGTAACATTACATACAAAGCATCAACCCTATTCTGCTTTCATCCTTATCTCTAATATATCATTGTTCATTTTTACCTTAACATAGTAATATTTTTAAAAATTTAACATAACCTTACCTAATTATCATACGGACCAGGTTACTTTTACATTAACATGGTAATCAGCTGCTCAGCATTTAATAACGATTATGCTATCACTAATCCTCAAAGTATAACTTAATGTAGCAGGGTTTTATCATCAGTAAAAGCTAAACTATGAACATAACATACCCAACTTGCAACCAAACATTTTCAATAGCTGCTATCATTAACTTTTAGGTGCTGGCAACCAATAAGGCTAACATAAGGGAAGTAAAATAAGTTTTCATTTTTATAACATATAATTTTCATTGAAAAGAGCGTTATATAAACACATAAAAACATATAAATACATAAAAACATAAGTTTATTTTAAATATATTAATTCATCTAATCAGAGAAAATTCTATATTTATATATCTCTCCAGAGATTCAACTTCCTCTGAAATGATGGCAGTAAATGCATTCTGCAGCACTAATCCATTCTTCTGCATATTCAGGTTCAATAGCACGCATTCTCTCATGCCAGAGAAGCAAAACTTATCATGTTGTTAGATGTTAGCATACTTCTGTATACCCTATTATTTTGATATTATGTTCAGTGTAAATATTGTAGATTAGCCCATAAACTATATGTATTAAATCCTCAAGTATGTCGACATCTTCAAGATGGGATATTAATTCGTTTTTCATTTCAACCAAAGCTGTAATATTTTCAGATGGATAAACAGTGAACCCTATGCGGATACGCACAGATGTGACATCATCAGAGGGGCTTCAATAGTTGCGTACATCAATACTTGGCTGTATGACATGAAAACAGCATCATTCTGTTAGGACCTCTCACGTGTCACCTCGGTAGATATTTCACCATGAGGCGACGCATCGAATGATACATGCTTAGCCTTTACCCATGCTCCTGCGATATCGATAATTTTGATGAATTCTTCAACCGAAATGAATAAAGGTCTATTATTTGCACCTCCGGCCGGAATACAAGCAATATACCGGTCTCCATTCGGTTTACGAATAAATATAAATGACACATCGTCGGGAATAACAAAGGTCTTCGTAAATATATCATCAACAAGATTAGGTGCAGGTGAGACGTCATATACCAGCACAGCGAAAATGCCCTTTCTGATGAAAATCGTGTATAAACAGTCCCCAAAGGTAATGAGATTCTTTCTATAATCAGAAGAAAGTAAACAAGAATATGACGTACGAACGAATCATATCGATTCAAAATCTATACAACATAGCATGTACAGCATTGTTTAAACATGAAATTGCAACAGAAACAAAAAAAAGTGATAATAACAATAATAATTTCATGTACAGGCTTTACGCCCGAATCGTCTTCTGTTCGTGCTTGTATTTTTATGTTCAGGCTTTACATTCGATTCGTTTTCTGTTCGTTAACATCCACCACTATATACAAACAATTCATTTGCCCGACTCTAAACTACGCTTTTCATTATGGTTATTAGATACCGGTCGAGAAGTTGTTCAAACTCCTCCCCAATTTCGAAACATTACACAATACCTTTGATTCTTGTTTGTCACATGGTTAATATAACAAATTTATTATAAACAAATTGTTTTTTCTAATGTTTTTTTTCTTTTCATGTTTATAACATTAGCATTGTAATTTTTAACAAAGCCTAACGAAATTTATCACTTAAGCTTATAACCTATCTATCATACTGATCAACGAATAAATGCTATTCTATGCAGCGTTGTCAAATATCTTTGTCTGACGCGCTGTTGTCAAACTTACCAATCTCACATGTTCTATCACATCTATGACATACCAATGTTAATTTAATATTAACATAGTAATATTTATCATATCATAACCTAATTAACAAATTGAACTACGAATAAATGCTAACATAACAAAGTTTTAACATCAGTAAACCTAACAAAATATATTTGTTTATTGTAATTTTATTTATTTAAATTTTTTTCAATTTTTTTTTCTTTTAAATTTGTTTATTTAAATATATATATATATATATATATATATATATATATATATATATATATATATTATATATATATATATATATATATATATATATATATATATATATATATATATATATATATATATATATATATATATTTAAAACTTTTATTAATTTATTTGTTTAAAACATTTTGTTTTTACTCTAATTTTATTCTTTTTATATTTATAACGTAAAATATTTTTCGTTTTACAAACCCTAAAGCAGTAAATTAGTAAATCAAACCACCCACCCCTCACCTCCCACCCATCCGTGATCTATCGATCTATTGATCTATTGATTCAAGTCATATTTAAACCTTCATTTTTATTTAAACATAACATAAAATAAGTTCTTTGAATAAAATATCATTGTAACATTAACAAAGTTCCCTACGTAACAACAGTAAGTAACTAACGTTACCTACAAAACGTAACCTATTTACACTTTTTCAAGCACATCTCTACCATATCAATGTTAATTTTACATTAACATAGTGATATTTACAAATATTTATCATAATCTTACCTAACTATCATACGGACCACCGAATAAATGCTAACATAAAGTTTTCACGTCAATAAAGCTAACATATCATAACCTAAACTAAGAATATAATGAACAACAACAAACCTAACATTACACTTAACACAGAATAAACTTATAATAACTTACCTTACTACATAATGCCCATTTTTGTGTAAAACATTACATAAAAATAAGTTCCTTGTATGAACATAACATAAAAACATTTTATGTTTTTACTAAATCAAAACTTGAACAGCAATAAAGCTAACATAGCATTACATGGTCTAAGAACATAACGTGCCATAACATACCTGACATACCTTACATACGAATAAACTGTTGACATTATCGAAGTTCTCTGCTTATCAACAGCTAACTAACAAACATGGAATTATGATACATTATCATAGTAATATTTAACAAAACTTATCCCTTACACATGAATAAATTGCTAACGCAGACAAAATTCACTGCACAATACCGGTAAAGCAGCTAACATCACGCATTTTTCTAACACATTGAGGCCTCAATGCCCGCTTACACTCCCCTTCGGTGGTGACCCCCCAAATGGGACTTTACCCCAATCAAAGGTGACCCTTGACTCTCAGAATATATTCCTTTATGTACTTTATTAAATAGTGAAAAATATAAATGACTTTGTAAACGATAGCAGTTTATTCGTACGCAATATATGTTAGGTATGTTATGTTCTTAGTTTAAATGATATTATGTTAGGTTTATTGATGTTAAAACTTTGTTATGTTAGCATTTATTCGTTGGTAAGTATGATAGTTAGGTTAGGTTCTTTGTTTATGTTGATATCTGTTGATAAGCTAAAAACTTTGCTGTGTTAGCATTTATTCGTAGTTCAATATGTTAGTTAGCTTGTGGATAAATTTTTGTTAATTATTACTATATTAATGTTAAATTATTGGTATGATAGAAAATAGAGTGGTTACGTTCTGTGATGTAATGGTAGTTACTTTACCGATATTAATCAATGTACTTTGTTAGTGTTGGCTGTTTATTCGTATGTAAGGTGTTATGTTTTATGTTTAGGTGATATTATGTCAGCTTACTGATGCTAAAACTTTGTTATGTTAGCAATTATTCGTAGTTCAATATGTTAGTTAGGTTATGATATGATAAATGTTTGCTAAATATTACTATGTTAATGTAAAATTGACATTGATATGTATTTACTGTTATTAAGTAGGAAACATTGTTAATGTTATCAGTTTATTCGTGCTTAGGGTGTGTTACGTTTGTTGTTGTACATTATATTCTTAGTTTAGGTTATGAATATTAGCTTTATTGATGTGAAAACTTTATGCTAGCATTTATTTGCTGGGGCATATGATAGCCAGGTAAGATTATGATAAATTTTTGTTAAATATCACTGGTTAACAAAAATTAACCTTCATATGTTAGAGATATGCGTGATGTTAGCTGCTTTACCGGTATTGTGCAGTGAACTTTGTCTGTGTTAGCAATTTATTCGTGTGTAAGTGATAAGTTTTGTTAAATATTACTATGATAACGTATCATAATTACATGTTTGTTAGTTAGCTGTTGATAAGCAGAGAACTTCAATAATGTCAACAGTTTATTCGTATGTAAGGTATGTCAGGTATGTTATGGCACGTTATGTTCTTAGACCATGTAATGCTATGTTAGCTTTATTGCTATTCAAGTTTTGGTTTAGTAAAAACAAAATGTTTTTAATATATTTTGTTATGTTCATACCAGGAACTTATTTTTTTGTAATGTTTTATACAAAATGGTTGTTAAGTAGGGAACTTTGTTAATGTTATCAGTTTATTCGTGTGTAAGGTATGTTAGGTTTGTTGTTGTACATTATATTCTTAGTTTTGGTTATGATATGTTAGCTTCATTGACGTGAAAACTTTGTTATGTTAGCATTTATTCGGTGGCCCGTATGATAGTTAGGTAAGATTATGATAATTTTTTGTTAAATATCACTATGTTAATGTAAAATTAACATTGATATGGTAGAGATGTGCTGCTTGAAACAGTGTAAATAGACTCTGTTTTGTAGGTAACGTTAGCTACTCACTGTTGTTAAGTAGGGAACTTTGTTAATGTTACTATGATATTTATTCAAAAAAACTTATGTTTAAGTTAAAATGAAGGTTTAAATATGACTTGAATCAATAGATCAATAGATCGATAGATCACGGATGGCCGGGAAGTGAGTTGTGGGTGGTTTGATTTCCTGATTTACTGCTTTAGGGTCTGTAAAACGCCAATTTTTTTACGTTATAAATATAAAAAGAATAAAATTTGAGTAAAAACAAAATGTTTTAAACATAAAATAAATCAAAGTTTTAAAAAATATATATATTTTTAAATAAACAAAATTAAAAAGAATAAAAAATTTGAAAAATAAATTTAAATAAATAAAATTACAATAGACAAATATATTTTGTTAGGTTTACTGATGTTAAAACTTTATGTTAGCATTTGTTCGGAGTTCAATTTGTCGATTAGCTTATGATATGATAAATATTACTATATTAATATTAAATTAACATTGGTATGTCATAGATAAGATAGAATATGTGAGATTGGTAACTTTGGCAACAGCGCGTCAGACAAAGATAATTTGACAACGCTTCATAGATTAGCATTTATTCGTTGACCAATATGATAGATAGGTTATGTTATGATAAATTTTCGTTAGGCTTTGTTAAAAATTACTATGCTAATGTTATAAACATGAAAAGAATAAAGGCATTAGCGAAAACATAAAATGTTTTTATAAATTTTGTTATATTAACCATGTGACAAACAAGAATCAAAGGTATTGCGTGATGTTTCGAAAGGGGGGAGGAGTTTGAACAACTTCTCGACCGGTATCTAATAACCATAATGAAATACGAAATACAAATGCAAACGTGAAACGAATTGCTTGTAAGGTCTAAGCATGAAAATACAAATACGAACAGAAAACGAATCGAATGTAAAGCCTGAACATGGAAATACAAGCACGAACAGAAAACGACTCGAGCGTAATGTCTGTACATGAAATTATTATTGTTATTATCACTTTTTTTTTGTTTCTGTTGCAATTTCATGTTTAAACAATGCTGTACATGCTATGTTGTATAGACTTTTGAACCGATATGGTTCGTTCGTACGTCATATTCTTGTTTACTTTCTTCTGATTGGTTGAAAGAAAGAATCTCATTACCTTTGGGGACTGTTTATTCACACGGTTTTCATCAGAAAGGCATTTTTCGCTGTGCTGGTATGATGACGTCTCACTCTACACCTAAGCTTGTTGGTGATATCTTTACGAAGACCTTCGTTATTCCCGACGATGTGTCATTTATATTTATTCGTAAACCGAATGGAGACCGATGCATAGCTTGTATTCCGACCGGAGGTGCAAATAATAGACCTTTATTCATTTCGATAGAAGAATTCATCAAGATTATCAATATCGCAGGATCATGGGTAAAGGCTAAATATGTATCATCTGATGCGTCGCCTCATAGTGAAATATCTATCAGAGGAGACAGTGTGAGAGGTTCTAATAGAATAGAGGTTGTTTTCACGTCATGTGGCAGTGTTAAAAGTATTGATGTACGCAACTATTGGAAGCCCCTCGATGATGTCACATTCGTGCGTACCCGTATAGGGTTTACTGTTTATCCATCTGAAAATATTACAGCTTTGGTTGAAATGAAAAACGAATTAATATCCCATCTTGACGATGTCGACATACTTGAGGACCTAATACATATAGCTCATGGAATAATCTACAATATTTACACTGAAACCTGCCGCTTACCGTACAATAGGGTATACAGAAGTATGCTAATACCTAACAACATGGATAAGTTTACTTCTCTCTGGCATGAGAGAATGAGTGCTACTGAACCTGAATGTGCAGTAGAATGAATTAGTGCTATAGGAGGCATTTATACTTGCATCATTTCAGAGGAAGTTGAATCTCTGGAGAAATATATAGAACTTGCTCAATTTATGCAGAATCCTATGTCCCCTGATTAGATGAATTAATATATTTAAAATAAAACATATGTTTTTATGTATTTATATAATGCACTTTTCAATGAAAATAATGTTATAAAAATGAAAACTTATTTTACTTCCCTTATGTTAGCTTTATTGGTTAAGTTGTTAACTTTGTTAATGATAGCAGTTTATTCGTACGTCGGTTGTGTGTTAAGTATGTTATGTTCATAGTTTAGTTTTACTGAGGATAAAACTTTGTTATGTTTGTTATCCTTTGGGGATTATGATAGTTAGGTAAGGTTATGATAAATTTTTGTTATATATTACTGTTAATGTAAAAAGGTTTGTTACATTAGCGTATGATAATAAG
>JABUQX010140360.1:27500-37500 GCA_015478945.1 Trachelipus rathkii
CGTTTTTACATACCCTAAAGCAGTAAATCAGTAAATCAGTAAATCAAACCACCATCCAACCACCCTCCTGTCCAGTTGTGATCTATTGATCTATTGATATATTGATTCGTCATATTTTTTACAAAAATTGTAACGTTTTACATACCATAAAGCAGTAAATCAGTAAATCAAATCACCCCTACCTCCCCCCTCCCCACCCATCCCTGATCTATTGATCTATTGATCTATTGATCTATTGATTCAAGTCACATTTCGAGTATCATTTTGGATAAACATAACATAAAATCAAGTTCTTTATACAAAGATCAATCAATATATGTTGACGTAACAAAGTTTCCACATTAATAAAGCTAACATAGCATCATCTGAACTAAGAATATAACCCCCAACGACATACCTGACACACCTTAAACATGAATAAACTGTTAACATTAACAAAGTTCCATACTTAACAACACTAAAGTAACTAACATAGCATACAAAGACGTAACCTATTCACACTTTGTCAAGCATATCTCTAACATAACAATGTTAATTTATATTAACATGGTAATATTTAACTAAAATTTATCACAACATTAGTTAATTATCATACTGATCAACGAATATACTCTAACGTAATAAAGTTTTCACATTAATAAAGCCAACATAACATTGCCAGAACTAAGAATATAATACACAACGACAAACCTGACACACCTTAAACATGAATAAACTGTTAACGTTAACAAAGTTCCACACTTAACAACAGTAAGAGTAACTAGCAAGACATACAAAAAACATAAACCATTCGCACTTTATCAAACATATCACCAACATGATAATGTTAATTTTACATTAACATAGTAATATTTACCAAAAATTTATCATAACCTTACCTAACCATCATAATACCTAACGGGTAAAGACAAACAAAGTAAAGTTTTACTCTCTGTAAAGCTAAACTATGAACATAACATACTTAACACACAACAACAAGACGAATAAACAGCTATCATTAACAACTTAGTCAATAAAGCGAACATACGAGGGAAGTAAAACAAGTTTTCATTTTTTTATAACATATAATTTTCATTGAAAAGAGCGTTATATAAATACATAAAAACATATAAATACATAAAAACATAAGTTTATTTTAAATATATTAATTCATCTAATCAGAGAACATAGGATTCAACATAACTTGGGTAAGTTCTATATATCTCTCTAAAGATTCAACACCCTTTGAAAGGATGTAAGTATAAATGCCTTCAGCAACACTAAACCATTTTTCGGCGTATGTCGATTCAGCAACACTCATTCTCTCACACAAGAGAGAAGTAAACTCATCCAAGCTGATAGTTATTAACGCACTCCTGTATACTGCGTTATAGGGAAACCACATGTTTCGGTGTAAATATCATAGATTACTCCATGTGCTATATGTATTAAGTCCTCAAGTATGTCAAATATCACATGTGTGATGTTAATTTGTTTTTTATTTTAAGCAATGCTGTAATATTTTCAGATGTTCGAACTGTGAAACCAATACACGTACGCATGAAGGTCACACAATCGATGGGTTTCCAGTAGTTGCGTACATCAAGGGTTTTAATATCGTCACACGATGAGAACACAACGTCTATTCTATTATAACCTCTCACACTGTCACCTCTGATAGATATTTCACTACTCGTCGATCCATCGGATAACACACACTTATCCTCTACCCATGCTGCTGCGATGTCGATAATCTTGATGAATCCAGCAGCACAAACAAATAAAGGTCTATTATTTGATCCTCTGGCTGGAATACAAGCAACGTAGCGATCTCCATTCGGTTTACGATTAAATATAAATGACACATCGTTGGGAATAACGAAACTCCTCGTGAAGATATCAACAACAAGCGTAGAGATGCGGGGAGATGTCATCGTATCAGCACAGCGAAAAATATCCTACTGAAGAAAATAGAGTGTATAAACAACCCTTAAATGTAATGAGATTCTTTCTTTCAACCAATCAGAAGAAAGTAAACAAGAATACGACGTACGAACGAACCATATCAGTTCAAAAGGGTATATATTTTCGTTAGACAACAACAACAACAATAACAATAAAACAGGTTCACTATGGTAATATGTGTATACAAAGGAGATCTATACAGCCAAATTGACGTGAAATGAACTTAGACAAAAAAAAAGTAATAATAATAATAATAATAATAATAATAATAATAATAATAATAATAATAATAATAATAATAATTTAGCATAACCCTGTCTAATCATCATACTGACAACACAGTAATATTTAACAAAAAATTATCATAACCTTGTCTAATTATCATACAGACCAACGAATAACTGTAAACATAACAAAGTTTTATCCAAACATAACATAAAAATAAGTTCTTTGAATAAAATATCATAGTAAATTGTAATAGTTTACTGATTTTAAAGCAGTAAATCAGTAAATCAAACCATCAACCCCTCCCCACCCCTCCCTTAATGATCTTTTGATCTATTGATTCATGTCACATTTCGAGTATAGTATCATTTCGGATAAACATAACTCAAAAATAAGTTCTTTATATACTAACCAACGAATATAGGCTAACGTAACAACGTTTTTACATTAATAAAGCTAACATAACATAACCTGAACTAAGAATATAATGTACAACGACAAACCTAACACACCATACGTACGAATAAACTACTAACATTAACAAACTTCCGCACTTAACAACAGTAAAGTACCTAACACATCGTACAAAACGTAACCTATTCACACTTTTTCAAGCATATCTCTAACATATCAATGTTAATTTTACATTAACATCGTAATATTTAACAAAAATTTAGCATAACCCTGTCTAATCATCATACTGACAACGAATATAAAGTTAACGTAACAAATTTTTTACATCAACTTCGTAATATTTAACAAAAATTCATCATAACCTCGTCTAAATATCATAATCCCCAACGAATAATTGCAAACATAACAAAGTTTTAACCAAACATAACATAAAAATAACAAAATTTTATCCTGACATAACATAAAAATAAGTTCTTTGAATAAAATATCACAGTAAAGCGTAATAGTTTACTGATTTTAAAGCAGTAAATCAGTAAATCAGTAAGTCAAACCACCTATCCCTACAGTCCCCTACCCACCCAACCGCCTATGATCTATTGAATTATTGTTTCAAGCAGGGATGGCATTTTTGGTGATTTTTTTGATTTTTTTGATATTTTTGATTTTTTGGATTCGTAACGTCACGCGAAATATAATTTGCAAGTTACAAATTATATATCGCGTGAAGTTACGAATCTGAAAAAATAGAATAAAATCAAAAAAATCAAAAAAATCACTAAAAATGCCATCCCTGGTTTCAAGTCATATTTCGAGTATCATTTTGGATAAACAACATAAAAATAAGTTCTTTATATACTGACCTACGAATATATGCTTACGCAACAAAGTTTTAGCATCAATAAAGCTAACATATCATAACCTGAACTAAGAATATAATGTACAAATGCAAACCTAACATACCACGCGTATGAATAATCCGCTAACATCCTGAAAATTCCCTACCTATCAAAGGTAAAGTAGCTAACATGTCATACAATACTCGATATGTTCCCACTTTTCTCGCCTATCAGCAACAGGTAAAGCCGTATTATGTAACAAAATCCCTTAACAAAGTGATCAATCTATCAAAGATACCAACATCTTGAACTATGAATTGACACTATCTTCATCAAAGTGTCACTCGTTTCGAGTATAACATCATTTGAACTATGAATAAAACGTAGACATTAGCAAAATTCTCGGGCAAACCTAACATTACTCAACAAAAACTTAACCTAGGCTCACGTTTCTAACACATCATCGTCAGTTAACACAGTAATATCTTACAATACTCATCATTTCTCTAACAAATCAGTGTTATATATATATATATATATATATATATATATATATATATATATATATATATATATATATATATATATATATATATATATATATATATATATATATATATATATATATATATATATATATAAACAAAAAACAAAACAAAACAGGCCCATGTGTATAACAGAAAAGAATTATATATATATATATATATATATATATATATATATATATATATATATATATATATATATATTATTATTACAAAGCCCAATACTTATCCACTATATATATAGACATAGATATATTTATATTCCTATCTATATATATATATATATATATATATATATATATATATATATATATATATATATATATATATATATATATATATATATATATATATATATATAAGCCAAGATTAACGAGGCATCTATTAATTAATGATATGTAATCAATTAAATCTGTGGTTGAAATGATAGCACTGTCTCTTTAGTGTTTATTAAACAGATCAAATGATAATGGAAATTTAACAATTAGATATTTCGTCAATGATTTAGTTGACAATGGGAACAATAACAAAGGATTGTTAATTATGATTGTATAGTTTATACATGGTTATTAGTAATTATGTAATAAGGAAGGAGTGGGAGCACCACATCCTCCTTGTGCACGATGTCGAGGCACAGTCCTTGATCATGAGAGCGTTGTAGACGCCCTCGCATCTTACATTCAAATCTGGCCCCTCCCCTTCGGGGATGCCTTCTCTAACAGTCTTTTATACAAGCTCGGTTGGTAACAAGTTTAAATGGTTTTAATGATTTTACATAGGTACACATGGGAAGTATAATGTCCGCTTCCCTTACACATCGGTGTACAGGATCTTAGGCACACATGCGAGTGCGTACATGCTTTGCATTTAATTACTTCTTAATATTTTTACTGCACATTTGGTGATTTTCGGAGTCTAAAAGAATGGTGAAGCCATAATTAATTGTGAAGCAATTAATATCACTTCAACATTTTTTTTCACACCCAACCTTCTGATAAAATAATTAGAATACATGCTTAAGAAAGATAAAGGAAGACCAGAACTCTATGATAGTAATAGGCGAAAAATTTTATAAATATTAGTTTAGTATAATAATGACATTTACAATAAAATACAATGTATTTCCTCGTCAGTTTATAACAGTATACCAATATTTTTCAATTTTCTTCTAATTTACTTTTCGGTTTTGGGTTCTCTCATTTTTATGACTTCGTTCATTGTCAGGATTTATAAACACAAAATAAACGTTTATTTTCCTTATTTTTTTATCGGCAAACCCTTTCCGTTATCTTGTATATATATATATATATATATATATATATATATATATATATATATATATATATATATATATATATATATATATATATATATATATATATATATATATATATATATATATATATATATATATATATATATATATGTATATATATATATATATATATATATATATATATATATATATATATATATATATATATATATATATATATATATATATATATATATATATATATATATATATATATATATATATATATATATATATATATTAATTGCACTTTCTCAAATAAATTAAAGAATCAATCAATCTTGCCTTCAAATTTCCTTCAATGTTTGAATGTTGATAAAAATGATATTCCTTTAGAATTTTCTATCGATGCATTTATCTGTTTATTTTTTTTGGTCTTTTTTTTCAAATGGCTGCCTTTTTCTGGGCATCTTGTATCTGCGATTCTGGGTGTAATGTTTGTTACTATGACTAAAGAGAGGAAGACTTGGATGCTTGTTTAGGAGCGACCAGCTATTCTCGTACGTTTTAAAGCACTTTTACTTTTCTTTTTCTTTTCCGACTTCAGTTACTTTGTTGGTATTTCGCAGTTTCTTACATTTATTATACACTTTTATTTTTATTTTATTATTATAACAAATAGAGGCTACAATAGTTAGAAAGTTTTGAAATGGGAAAAAGTTTACAAATATTTTAACATGCTCTAATAATTTTTATTTACACATATTTGCTACCAATGGAAGTTAAAGAAATTATATACCTTTGTTCATCAATTCTCTATTAAAATTTAATTATTTTGCTTGGTTAAAGTTATTCATGCCTAACAAACAACAATATATTCTATTTCAATTTCATTCGATCGTCAACCCGACTGTTCCACTTGGGATTCTGGGTTTGAGCTTATATTCTTAAATGTCATTAAAACAAAAGCATATTCATTTTTCATCAAACACGAATTTACTAATCAGAAAATGTAAAATTTTATCAAGATCATATAAATCACTGGCAAGAAATTCTTTTAATTATTAGCTATACTTATGATGGAATTACATTTATTTCAAAGGTTGGCAACGTATTTAGATAGCTTTTGGTGGGAAAACATTTCAAACTCGACTTTCTCTCGCCGCATCGTCAATGACTATTTTTGGCGCGCAAATCGCCCTCAGCATTTGATTCTTAAAAGCTGCGATAGGAAGTCTGTTTGAGTTGTTTTCTCACCTTCCACTATATTATGGTTTGAAATATTGAAAATTATTACAGGATATCATATATAAAAAAAATATCCATCATGCGTTGGATTTGACAAACACTATAGAATCATTTATATTTGCATTAACGTAATTTTGAGATGCGACCTTTTTATTTTTATTTTGTACACTTTCATTGTTTTTAATAACATTCTTATTATTGTTCATATTACGGTACAGAACCATGTCGGCATTTTTATGTTGTAAAATTTTCACACTGTCTTCAAATATAGCATGCATGTCTTTATTATTATTATTATTATTATTATTATTATTATTATTATTATTATTATTATTATTATTATTATTATTATTATTATTATTATTATTATTATTATTATTATTATTATTATTATTATTATTATTATTATTATTCAACATTACCATAGTACTGTATTGCTCATCCGACCATTGGTTGTTCGAGTACCTACTGTCTTCCATCTTAGTTTTCCGGGCTGATGACGTTTGTATGGTGGGAGTTGGCTGTTGTCAATCCCTCGTGAGGGTTTAGGGAGTTCAAAAGTTGCCTCAAAAGGTCCTTGTCAGACTCAGAGAATGCTCTTTGTTTCCAAGTATTTGTGGGGTTTACTTTTGACTTGAAATCCCAACTTGAATACTACTCTTGATTTTCTTGATTGGAATTTTCGCGGGAAGGATACTTGAAAACGCTGTCTGCGAGTTTTATCAATGTTGGTAAATCGATGCACTCGGCTATCTTGTGTAAATTTTGGTAAACATAGGTCGGTACTTCAGCGAGGAAATATTCTTTCACAAAATTTGGGTGGTTTTTCAAAAGAATTTCGGTATTTTTGTAGCCTATAACTTTTTCGATTCGTTTTAAATATTCACTAGGCAATTCTTTCGCTTTCATTCCTTCCTTGATGACGTCATGAATGCTTTGTTTTTGTGGAGGCAAACACGATATTTTTATGGTTATCAGTTCTTCAAGGCATTTCCTTTAATTGGATATTTAATGGAGAGCAATAGATGATTCGGGAGCATTGGAGCCTTTATTCTTATTTTGTCTGTTTCACTTTTTATTTTATAAATTCTAAATATGACGTTTATCGCCTCGATTCAGTTTGTAATATCGGCTGCATCGAAAGTTGGCAGTTGAATAGGGCACACAATATTTAAGGCGTCTTCGATTTTGCACTTTTGCTAACGAAATGCTAAAATTTTTGTTCGTTTTCGTCAACCTAGCGCAAAATCGTAAAAAGGCTCACCAAACGTAAAAAATGTCACTAATTCTGTGTAATATAGAATAAAATTCTGTATAAAATAGCAACCATACAGAATTAAAGAAATTCCTTACGTTTGATAAGCATTTTTTTACGATTTTGTGCTAGGTTGACGAAAACGAACAAAAATTTTAGCATTTCGTTAGCAAAAGTGCAAAATCGAAGACGCCTTTAATTGTTTGGCGCGCTTTTGCTCGAGTGTTTTGTTTGTGAGTCAGTGACTCAAGCGCACAGGTTAAAAAATTACGTCCGTTACAATTTGGTTACTGTAGTCAAATTGTTATAAATCAATCCCTCATTTTGACCCATCTTACTGAACTATTTTTTCCGTTTAATTTTTAGGCAAGGCTTAGGCTTTTTTTCCGCCATGGTTTGCTTCTTAGAACAAAGAAATGTTTATTTATGAAATTGGTGTAGGCGTTGAGTACAAGACCGTTACAGACAGCCCTTTTTTTCAAATTTAAATTTAGCAACGACTTATTTCTTATTATTTTCGAGATTATAGATTGTTTTATTCTTCACGTTGCTAACTATTTGATTTACACAGTTTATTTATGGTCAAATATCATAATTTGATTACCTGCACTATAGTTTTATTTTCGCAACACAGATTTTTTTTCAAACTTTTTCAGATTTTTTTTTTTGATTACACCGGCAATTTTTCAATGTATTTGACTCCAAATCAGAGGGGGTTTTAATTAGTCACGAGAGGGTCGACCAAAGATGTAAGCCAAGATTAACGAGGCATCTATTAATTAATAATATGTAATCAATTAAATCTGTGGTTGAAATGATAGCACTGTCTCTTTAGTGTTTATTAAACAGATCAAATGATAATGGCAATTTAACAATTAGATATTTCGTCAATGATTTAGTTGACAATGGGAACAATAACAAAGGATTGTTAATTATGATTGTATAGTTTATACATGGTTATTAGTAATTATGTAATAAGGAAGGAGTGGGAGCACCACATCCTCCTTGTGCACGATGTCGAGGCACAGTCCTTGATCATGAGAGCGTTGTAGACGCCCTCGCATCTTACATTCAAATCTGGCCCCTTCCCTCCGGAGATGCCTTCTCTAACAGTCTTTTATACAAGCTCGGTTGGTAACAAGTTTAAATGGTTTTAATGATTTTACATAGGTACACATGGGAAGTATAATGTCCGCTTCCCTTACACATCGGTGTACAGGATCTTAGGCACACATGCGAGTGCGTACATGCTTTGTTTATTTTAATATTTTTATTTCATATATATATATATATATATATATATATATATATATATATATATATATATATATATATATATATATATATATATATATATATATATATATATATATATATATATAGTATTTGTAGACGTTCATCATCAAACATCAGCAAAACCTAAAATATGACGTCACTCCGTGTGTTTGTGTGTGGGTATGTGTGTGTGTGTGTCACGCGCGTCCAAACAACATAACAGCAAAAACTGAAATGTATACACAAGAAGGTGTACACACTCATGTACGTTTAAAAAAGTGTGGCTTATAAGACTTATTCTTAGTTCCACTAGGTTTACGCCTATCACTACTTGTTCCTCATCAGAATTAAAATGAGCAAGTAATTCATATATACGAAATAGGGTTCGTAAATCACTGAAAGGTAGCTCCAGCGTTACAAAGACAAAAATGCATAGAAAGAAACTCATAGAGTCCAATCCAAAATAATGCCTATATTCAGATTCGTACTAGATTGAAGTCAAACCATTTAATAAAAAAGAAATTTGGAAATAATTTTACTTTCGTTTTACAAGATACGGTGTAATTTTTTCCTTCGCTGTTTAATAATAATAGTTATTTATTAATAATAGTAATTTTAGAACATTCAATGTTAACTTACTTCTTACTACTTTTAATATTTTGATACGAAATGAAAATGTTACGGTCCCCCATTCCTATGCTTTACTCCACTTCCCTCTCTCTCTTTTCCTTCAGCTTTTTCACTTAAAATATCTTTTAACTTTTCCCTAAAGACTCATTTAGCTTCGTTCACGTTTTCTTTTTGCTTCGTTCAGAAACAAAAATAAAAATTTATATCAGAATTCTTAGTTCACTTTCGTATTTTCTATAAAAGCTTTTTTCTCTTCATTAATTTGAGATAAAACTCTTACGAATTCACTTAACTCATTTTTATTGACGTATTTTATAAGTAAATTTTATTACATTTTTTAAGCGTTGTAAAATTCCTATTAATACGGGCCTTA
>JABUQX010140360.1:40000-45000 GCA_015478945.1 Trachelipus rathkii
TATATATATATATATATATATATATATATATATATATATATATATATATATTAAATCTGTGTCTACCTAACCACACTTTATCCTAACCTAGACTTAAAAGCTGTACAGTACGACCTATCTAGACGGATCGTCGTTGCCCAAAACCTAACCTAACAGATGGATCTTCGTTGCCCAAGACCTAAACCTAACCTAGATGGATTGTCGTTGCCGTAAACCTAGACCTAACCTAGATAGTTTGTCTTTAAGTAAAAAATTAATAATATTTAAGTTTAATAAATAATCAACTCACGACTTATGGATAATTCCTTGCTATACCTTCCAGGAAATGTTCAAATCTGTCATCTTTAGAAATCTTTTTATATTTGACCTACAAAATTAAAGAAATGTTTTAAAACATCACCTATATATATATATATATATATATATATATATATATATATATATATATATATATATATATATATATATATATATATATATATATATATATATATATATATATATATATATATATATATAAGTACGAAAGGTGGGGACGTACGTATTAAATTATCTATTGACATTTTGCCTTCAATTTTTGCTAATATTTGATTGATAATGCTGCAAACACTTAAAAACTTAAATACTCAGCAGTTATTATTTTAAACTTCAAATAATTTATAAATATTCCTATTTTAAATCCATTCCTCTAACACCTCCTACTTCTATAAGTTTCAAAACAATACTGGATATTATATATCCAATTTGGCTGCCATTTATCTGTCTAGTTGTTTCAATAAAATAATGACAATGGGTATTTCGAAAATAGGGTCGATCGATAACATCTTCAGTTTGTCCATATATATATATATATATATATATAAAGAAAGCAGATATATATATACATGTATATTATATATATATATTATTCTTTTTATTATTATATATATATATATATATATATATATAAATATATATATATATATATATATATATATATATATATATATATATATATATATATATATATATATATATATATATATATATATATTATATATATATATATATTTATATATATAAATAAATATATATACATACTATATATATATATATATATCCATTTTTTATATATATATATATATATATATATATATATATATATATATATATATATATTATATACATATATATATATATATATATATATATATATATATATATATATGCTACATATATAGCCACAATAAAAAAGAATAGATGTAAAGTTGGTATTGCGTATTCTATTATGCAGCAAGAACTGCCATTCACGCCTTTTTTTTTCATTTAAAATTCAATTTAATTTATTTTTATAGTTATCTTTTCCGTGAAGTTTATTAAAAAGTATAAAATATTAAATTTCAATGGATATTGAAAACCATTTAAATATAAAGAATTTAATGTAATGAAATTATTTTCCTAATAGTCGTAATATCAGTGTTACTAGTAATATGTTTCAAAATTTAAATTATATATGAAAATAAATTAACACTATTTATCCTAAAAAGAAGCAATATCATGCATCAACACTTCAAAAAGATCTTTACCTTTATTTTTCTTCCTCCACATAAATTCGCAAAGATATGAATCTATCATGTTTTTGTGGATACCGCACATTTTTTTATTTTTATACTTGAGAGCTTGCCAAGTACGTTCAATGTTTTGTGTATGAGCTCCTGTATCTTTGTCTACAAAATTTTTTGAATGATTTACTGTCAAATGTTTGTAGTCATGTCCTGTGATGTTTACTATGTTTTTGTAAGATTTAAAACAGTCACTAATAATAGTAGTACCAGGTATAATACTAGTTTTAATACATTTCAATAACATACTTTCTGTTCTATTCGGAACACAATTAGAGTTGTAAGTGAATAAAAAACGACCGTTTTTTATTAAAAAAAAACATGTTTTTTTTAAAAAAAAACATGATGAATAAAAAACAATTGATTTTCCTGTTTTTTTGTTTTTTTTGTTTTTAATATATATTTTCTTACTTTAATGTTATTTTTCTTTATTTTATCAAATTTATTAATTAATAAAGAATTTTAAACAGTTTTTTACTTATATAATTATACTATAAAAATAAGCACATTAGAAATAAACATGAATAAATAAAAAAAAAATATGCCAAGTTTATTCAACATTACTCTACGAAGCACATGAAATGAATATGATCAAATGAGAAATGAGCAATATGACTATAATGTATATTTAATTACACAACTAAAGAATATAATATCAAGTACCATAAGTTAGTTACTAGTATGGTAAGGCCTAACTAAAATTACTAAATTTCTAAAGAACCATCAAGGGCCTCATTAAATTCCTGTTCTACTGCTTCTGCATCTGAATCCTCAGACCTGTTTCCAATCATGGCCTCTACTGATAAATCTGATTTCATCCTCATATGCTATATTTGTGGAAGAGAAGGAGGAGTCAGACTCTGACTCAAAGCTATGGACAAAGGTGTCTTTAGATTTGGTTTTATCAGACTGCAATGTCCTTACAGAGAAACCTGAGCTACCTGACTAAGAACTCTGGCCGATAGTGTATGTGGTTTCAGGGTGATGAATTTGATGACTAGTTTGACCACTACCAACTTTTACATTAGTTTGAGAACAGTACCGGAAGGCTCTGCTGCTCCGTCTCTGTCAATTTCAAGTTATGACTTACAAATAATAGTTTTTCTGCATGTTCATTTATGAGCCTGATTCTTTTTTTTTGAATGGATATTTGCATGTGCTGAGAACTTCTCTCACATGCAGCTGAAGTGGCAGGAAGGTCTAGAATTCAGGAGGCTACTTTTGATATCTCGCAATGCTTACATAAACCAATCCACCATATTCCATACTGAAGAAGTCCCTCTGACTGGAAAAATTCACCAATTCTGCCATTACTTTCTTTTCATCCACATCTAGCATTACCTTGCTCAGATTGCAGACCTTCTGAAAAGCTTGAACCTGAAGAAAAATTATGAAATATTGTTTCAATTTGCTTGTATATTGTATTGTATTTGTATGCAATTGTTTTTATAAAAGTAAAAAGTATATTATATATATATATATATATATATATATATAAAAAAAAATATAATATATATATATATATATATATATATATATATATATATATATATATATATATATATATATATATATATATATATATATATATATATATATATATATATATATATATACCGGTATATATATATATATATATATATATATATATATATATATATATATATATATATATATATATATATATATATATATATATATATATATATATATATATTTTTATACATATAATTATATATATATATACCTAGTATGTATATATATATATATATATATATATATATATATATATATATATATATATATATATATATATATATATATATATATATATATATATATATATATATATATATATATATATATATATATTTTTATTTTTTTCACATTGAACAATTTGAACATAATCAGATTTATCAGTGATAGGAACAGTGTCAACTGAAGGCTTATTTGTGCTCTTTTCTGCTTTGTTAGCATTTGCATTTCTTTACTTTGCTTCCTTTTCCTTGATTTTGCTGTACTCTTACTCTCTTTCTGATTTCCCAAGTATTTCATTTTTGTCATCACTGCATTTTTTGCAATTCAGTATGTGTTGTTCTTTCCTTGAACCATTATTGGCCACTTCAGTGAAGCACAATTTGCAGAGTGCTCTTTTACCTTTGTATGTATGATTTTCCTTAACAGTAAATAGAGAATGGACAGGTGTTTGTTTTCTTCCAGCCATTGTCAAAAATTTTAAGAGATTTTTAACTCAAATCATTTAATGTATAGCTATAACTTTAAATATATAATTAATTATTATCCTGTAACACCTGTTTCCTATAATAAATAAGGTAAATAATAAATATTTAGTAGAATAGTATTTAAAAAAGAATAGTATTTAAAAAAATAAAAAAAAAAACGAATAAAAACAATAAAAAACAAAAAAAACAATGTTAAAAAAAACGATTTAAAAAAAAAAAACATTTTTTAACAACTCTAAACACAATACATAAACACCTCCTTAGTCTTACGGCATGTACCACCGAAAACCCACTGCTGCTGAAGCATTTTCCTAGCATTATTCTTTCTTCTTCCAATACACGTTTCGTCAACTTTCACTGTACATCCATACCCTCCTATTGCATTTCCAGAACTTATTACTTGATTGGCACAAACCTATAAAAAAGGAAAAATATGCTAAATTTCCAATAATTAATAATAAGAGCATTAAATAAACCTAACCTAAACAAACGTAACATTTTCTTTTATTATTATTATTATTATTATTATTATTATTATTATTATTATTATTATTATTATTATTATTATTATTATTATTATTATTATTATTATTAAGATTATTATTAAGATTATTATTAAGATTGTTATTAATAATTATTATTATTATTATTATTATTATTATTATTATTATTATTATTATTATTATTATTATTATTATTATTATTATTATTATTATTATTATAAATGATCACATAAACTTACCTCACGCAAAAAGAAACAATAATCTACAACAACGTTAGAAGAGACACCCAGTTCTTTCATCGTGTATTTAATTGTCGAGTAATCTTGTGACCAGATGTAAATAAAAATTAAAATTTTGCTCAGTAAAATTTTATTCCCTTCCAACCAGTTTCCCTTTCCCACTGACACTCTGGTATTGCAAGAACTTTTACGACATCTCCAGTGTATTTGGTCATTTCATGTCCACTTTCACATTGTTTTTTCAAAGGAATAATTTTAAGCTGTTGAAAAATTTTACCAGCATCCATTTCACTTTTCACTTTTTCTTTAATAAAATCAATATTGATTAAATTTGCCATTTTACGTTATCATAAACAATATCGAACAAGCAGTAAAAGAAATCTATAAAATGTATTAAATAAATGCAATATATTA
>JABUQX010140360.1:50000-54633 GCA_015478945.1 Trachelipus rathkii
TAAGGTTATGGTTGTGAGTGAGGACAGTCCTCTGTGTGAAGTTATGTTAGATGGTGAGCAGCTGGATCAAGTGTCTGACTTTAAATATTTATTATATATGTTGGATGAAAAGGGAACAGATGATTCAGAGTGTAGTAGGAAAGTTTTGAATGGTAGGAAGGTGGCTGGTGCAATGTAAAGAGACTAAGTCTTAAGTGCGCCAGGGTTTTACATGAGGGTATGTTTTTTAATAATAATGATAATGTTGAAAATTTAATATACACAAACCAATAAATTACCTAAGATTAATGTCATAGTCAAAAGCTAAAAGTACCGGAGTAACGGAGTAACGGCACTTTGTTACTTTTTTTTCAAATAAACGGAATAACGATAACGGAACTACTTTTTTGAGTAACGACGCACACCTCTCTCTCTCTCTCTCTCTCTCTCTCTCTCTCTAGCAAAGAGCTCTCGGGTAGGCAAAGTTATATATATATATATATATATATATATATATATATATATATATATATATATATATATATATATATATATATATATATATATATATATATATATATATATATATATATATATATATACATATTATGAAATATATATAGATATAGTATATATATTATATATATAATATAAGAGTTATATATATATATATATATATTATATATATATACATATATATATATATATATATTATGCTATATATATATATATATATATATATATATATATATATATATATATATATATATATATATATATATATTTGTTATTACATATATATATATATATATATATAGCAACGTTGATATATCAGATAGACATATAGATATAGACATATTTATATATATATATATATATATATATATATATATATATATATATATATATATAGGGTTGGGATTAAAAAAAAACCGTTCGTTTTTTTTAAAAAAAAACACGTTTTTTTTTAAAAAAAGACCAAAGGCCAAAATTTTTTTTTTTTTTTTATTTTTTTTTTTTTTATTTATATCAAGTCTTTTTAGGGTATTTAGCATTAAAATACAGTAAATACAATATGTTAAAAGAGGTATACAATATATAAAATAGAGTTTAGTACTTAATAAAGTTTTATTAGTGCTCTAGGGCATATAATTATTACATTTCACATGATCTGATTATTATTATTATTATTATTATTATTATATATATATATATATATATATATATATATATATATATATATATATATATATATATATATATATATATATATATATATATATATATATATATATATATATATATATATATATATATTCTTCATCTACCTTTTTCTCCCCAAGACTGGTGGTAAGGTGCGTAACAAGCATCAGAAAAGAAAAGCAGTAGAAGAATATGACAAAAGTCGAAAAGAAAGCACAGCCTTACCGCCCCCTTTAAACCATTAATTAGTAAGGACCTCGTCGCAGTCAGAAAATCCACCTCTATAGCTTCACGGGCTGCGACGACCCTCACTAGTAATCGCTTTCAGTGTAAGGGTTGTTCATCATCCTTGACCCAGGTGGGCCACAACCATACCTCCTCACAACTCATTCTCTCTCTTATTATGCACCTTTTATTCTCGCCTTCTGCCAAACTCATGTATTTCTTCAGTTATATTCGCTTTACCGACCCAATCCACTTTTCTTTGATCTCCCATCCGGTCGGTTTTCAACACACTCGCCACTATACATCCGCTTAAAAACGGACTATCATTCATCCTTTCCATACGACCCAAACCATCTCAACATACTTTCTCATTTATTCTCTCGTTTACCCCTTTTCTTCACACCACACAACTCTCTAATATGTTCATTCCCTCATTTTATCAATTCTCTCCACACCTAGCATGCCCCCTAAGAGATTGTCCATCTGAACATTGAACTTTAGATCTATACTTTATTCCAGACCATAGTCTCACTACTATACAATAACACAGGTAACATACTGTCATACAAGAACCAGTACTAAAGAGATCCAGATAGTCCCTTGTGATTCACCAACGATTTACCACCAGCCCTCAAATCTTAAGTCGCCATCCGCCAACTTTTCCTACTAAACTCTGCACTTCATCCAAGGTTCCCTTCTCATCTCCAACATATACCCTAAAATTTCAACTCAGACACTTGTTCCAGCTGCTCACCATCTAACATAATTTCACACTGAGGACTGTCCTCACCCACAATAACTCCACCTCTTATCTACGTTTACTTTTAAACCCTTCTTTGCACACCCTGCCAAATCTCTCACCAATCCCTTCTCAAACTCTTCAGATTCGCCACACAAACCAAATCATCCACAAAAAGGTAGGGCACCCTCCATTCATCTCCATCATTCTTAACACCATTTCCTCCATTTCCTGTCACGCCCACCTTCAATTTTTTTCATAACTCCATCCATATACAAATTGAATAACCAAGGAGACATAACACAACCCTGTCTCTCCGCTACTAATACTAAACCAATCACTTTTGACACCATTTATTCTTACACACGCCTCACTATCGTCATACATACTTTTGATTCCATTCAGAAGCCTATCACCAACACTATACCTATATCACTAACACCTGCCATAGACCTTCCCTATTAACCCTATCATACCCCTGTTGCAAATCCATAAAACCTAAATACAATTTATTCTTCTTCTCCCTCATTTTCTCAATCATTTGTTTCAATGTAAAGATTTGATCCACACATCCTCTACTACCCCTAAACGCACCTTGTTCTTCACCAATCAGTCCTTCAGTCACTCGGCGCACTCTTTCGACCAAAACACCAGCATATATCTTCCCTACAACACTCAATAAACTAAATACCCTATAATTTCTACAGTTCCCTTTATCTCCCTTACCCTTATATAAGGGTACTATTACTGCTCTCCTCCAATCCCTCGAAACTATACCCTCCATAAACGCTTTATTACACAACTTCAAGATCCAATCAATCAACATCTTGCCTCCGTTCTTGATCATTTCACCAGTAATTTCATCTATACCTGAAGATTTACCATTCTTCAACTTTCTCACTCTACCCATTACCTCCTCCTTGCTAATGACCTCATCCCCAAAACGCCTATTCCTTCTTGCACCATCAAACTCACACACATTCACTATCACCTCTTCATTATTGTTAATATTATACAGATTTTCAAAGTGTTCTTTCCACACTCCACTCACATCCATTTCATCAGTTACAAAAACACCATCCCTATTCATTATTCTGAGCAGGTTCCCCTTATTCTAATTCTTAACCTTTCACGCTTCCTTCCAGTAGAACTTCCTATTCCATTGTATGTCCCCATTCATCCTCCTTCCAAACTGTTCATTTACCTCTTCTTTTCTCTTACGTATGCATCTTTTAGCATTCCATTTTTCCTCCTTATATAATTCCAAGCATCTTTCTTTTGAAACTTCATTATTTGCTTTTAGTACATTCAACCACGCTTCTTTTTTACTTTTAACTGCTTGCATCACCTCTTCATTCCACCACTCACTGTTATCATTCTTACTTCCTACTTTAGCACACCCACATACTTCTTTTCCACTGCTAACAATTGCTTCCTTCATTTGCTTCCAGATTTATTCAATTTCAACTTGTTCACATTCAACTGATTTACTTGCGAGCGTTCTTACATACTTATCCTTATTACCTTGTTCACTAAACTTCTCACTCTTAATTTTACCCACTTCCTTCCGTATCACCTTCCTCTCCATCAAAGTCCCCACTAACTTAATTTTACATAGAACAACATAATGATCCGATAATCCCATTCCTAAACCCCTCACTGATTTAACATCCAACACATACTTCAACATCTCCTTCTTCACCAAACTTCTTCACCAACACAAAATCAATCATACTTTTCACTTCGATACCATCTCTACCTACACCAACTCTAGTATACTTATGGATACTCTTGTGTTTAAAGAAAGTATTATTTACACACATACCTCTCCCCTCACAGAAATCAATCACCTTCCTACCATTCTCATTTTCTCCCGACACCCCAAAACCACCTGTTATACCATCCTTTTTTTGATATATATATATATATATATATATATATATATATATATATATATATATATATATATATATGATATTAGTGCTAAGTGAAAACGCACTTTTATATATATATATACTGTATATATAAAATCCGTATTAATAGTCAATATTTAGGCCTAGAAGGGGTATTGGTACTACTGTATAATTTAAAACATCTTTAATATACATAAAAAGAGGTAATTTTAAAAAAAAAAAAAAAAAAACATTTTGTTTTAAAAAAACGTGTTTTTTTAAAAAAACAAATTAAAAACTGTTTTTTACATAAACATAGTATATATATATATATATATATATATATATATATATATATATATATATGAAAGAAACCTAGGGATGTTATATATATATATATATATATATATATATATATATATATATATATATATATATATATATATATATATATATATATATATATATATATATATATATATATATATATATATATATATATATATATATATATATTGAAGCTGGGTGCTTAGGACCGCTTCTTTAAGGTTGATTGAGAAATGGTTTATTCTTTACAAGTTTTATTTTCTTACAG
>JABUQX010140361.1:0-5000 GCA_015478945.1 Trachelipus rathkii
CAAGAATGGAAGCGAGATGGTGATTGAATAGATCTGGAAGTTGTGTAACAAAGATTTTATGGGGGTTATAATTCCTAGTGATTGGAGGAGAGCAGTAATAGCATCGTTACGTAAGGGTAAAGGGGACAAAGGGAACTGTAGGAACTATAGGGGAATTAGTTGATTGAGAGTTGTCGGGAAGCTATATCCACCCTATGGTTTCACGGGACTGCTACGGACCCTCGCTGTGGCATCTTGTCAATGTTGGGTTCATTCCGTGGGCAAGGCCAGCAACCTACCTCCTCATCAAACCTTGCCATTAACTCCTATTATGCACCTTTCTTCTTGCCTCTATCAAGATCACATTCCACTCTTTCAGGAATTCTTCTACTGACTCAATTCACATTTTCTTCGGCCTCTCAGCCTGTCGATTCCCAACACACTCACCACTATACATTCGCTTAACCAACCGAATATCGTCCATCCTTTCCATATGACCAAACCATCTCAATGCACTCTCGTTTATTCCCTCATTTACTCATTTCTTCAAATCACACAATCCCCTAATGGTTTCTTCCTCATTTTATCAGTTCTTATAACGCCTAACACGCCCCTAAGATTGTCCATCTGAACACATTGTATCTTAGATCTATACATCTTATTCCAGACCATAGCTTCACTACTACACATTAACACAGGCAAGAACGTACACTCATGCAAAGCGCCAGAGCTCTCAAGACTTAGTCTATTTACGTGCACCAAGTATTTAATTGCATCAGCCACCTTCTTAGCATTCACAACTTTCCTTGATCCGTTCCCTTTACATCCATCTAATATCCTATATATTTAAACTCAAACACTAGTGGCAGTTGCTCACCATCTAACATAACTTCCCACTGCTAACTCTCCTCACTCACTACCATAACCTTATTCTTATCTACATTTACTTTCAAATCCATTTTTTTACAACACTCTGCCAAACCCCTCTACCAATCCTAACAAACTCTCTTCAGATTCGATACACAAAGCCAAATCATTCGCATATAATAAGTAATTCTCTTGCATTCTCCATCAGTCTAACACCTTCCCAAGCAACCCCTACTCCTAATTCATTCACAACCCTATCCATATACAAATTAAATAACCAAGGAGACATAACATTTCCCTGCATCTCTCTGCTATTAATATTAAACCAATCACTTTCGAACAGATTTATTCTTATACACGCTTCCCTATTGTCATACCTACTTTTAATTCCATTTAAAGGCCTACCACCAACACCACATATCACTAAAACCTGCCATAGAGCTTCCCTATTAATCCTATCATACGCCTTTTGCAAATCCATAAAACCTAAATACAATTTATTCTTCTTTTCTCTCATTTTCTCAATCATTTGTTTCAATGTAAAAATTTGATCCATACATCCTCTACCACTTCTAAGTTCACCTTGTTCTTCATCAATCAGTCCCTCAGTCACTCGACGAACTCTTTCGACCTAAATACCAGCATATTTGTTCCTTACAAAACTCAATGAACTAATTCCCCTATAATTCCTACAGTTCCCCATATCCCCTTACCCTTATATAAGGGAACTATTACTGTTCTCCTCCAATCCCTTGGAACTTTACCCTTCATAAAATCTTTGTTACGCAACTTTCAAATCCATTCAAGCATCATCTCACCACCGTTCTTGATCATTTCACCAGTAATTCCATATATGCCTGCAGATTTACCATTCTTCAACTTTCTCTCTCTACCCATTACCTCCTCCTTACTAATTACCTCATCCCCAAAATACCTTTTCCTTCTTGCGCCATCAAACCCACACACATTCACTATCACCCCTTCATTACTCTCAATTTTGTGAAGATTTTTGAAGTGTTCCCTCACATCCATTTTATCTCCCCATTCACTATCCTAAGCAGATTTCCCTTATTCTCATTCTTAACCTTTTCGATTTCTTCCAGAAGAGCTTCCTATTCCCTTGCAAGTCCCCATTCATCCTCCTCTCAACCTGTTCATTTATCTCGTTTTTTCTCCTACGTATGCATCTTTTAGTCTTCCTTTTTTTTCCTTATATAATTCCAATACCTTTCTTTTGAGACCTCTTCATTGGCTTTTAGTACATTCAACCATGCTTCTTTTTCACTTTTAGCCTCTTGCATCACCTCTTCATTCCATAACTCACTTTAAAATTCTTACTTTCTACTTTGGCATATTCACTTACCTCTCTTGCACTACTAAAAACGATTCCTTCCTTTGCATCCAGTTTTATTCAGTTTTTTCTTGTTCGCATTCAACTTAATTATTTGCAAATTCTCTTAAATACTTGTCCTTATTACCTTGTTCACTTAACTTCTCACTCTTAATTCTTCCCACTTCCTTCCTTTTCACCTTCCTCTCCATCCAAGCCCCCACTAACTTAATCTTACATAAAACAACATAATGATCTGATAATCCCATTCCTAACCCCCTTACTGATTGAACATTCAGCACATCTCCTTCTTCACCAACACAAAATCATTCATACTTTCCACTTCGATACCCTCTCTACCTACAACAACTCTGGTATACTTATGAATATTCTTCTGCTTAAAGAAAGTATTACTTACACCAACACCTCTCTCCTCACAGAAATCAATCACCTTCCTACCATTCTTATTCTTTCCCGGCACCCCAAAGTCACTCGTTATACCTACCCAACCATTTAGGTTACCCAACACAATCAATCTGAAGCCCCTACTAGTTCCATTCAAAACATCTTTCAGATTATCCCAGAAAATCGCACTCTCCTCAACACCACCCTCAGATGGACCATATGTTACAGCCACACATACCTGAACCTTTTCAAATTTAAATTTAATCATTGGAAATACACCTTAGCTCTATGCCACAGGTCACTTACTAGGATCAAAACTTCTTCTCTCCCCCAATCATTCCTTTCCACACCAGCACACACACATTTCACACCACACCACACCACGCCATTCATCTTTACCGTTTCCTCTCAGCTTTTTTCAGTCACAGCGCTCAAATTAAATTACCCTTTCAAATACATCCATCACCTCTGTCATCTTCTCCTTATCTGTCCTCTTCTCTGACATTTCATGTACCCATACGATTCATACATTTTCTCCGAAAGATAAAAATGTCACTTACGGCGATCACGACCTTCTCTTAGGCATGCATTAGCATTTCTGGCAAGAGATAAGTGCATTGGGTACCCAACCCAACTACAGCTGTCTCTTTAGTCTTCTTCTACGACTGCATAATATACCTGTGGGCAATTCATTCTCTCCCACACACAGGGATATAAGGTAGCGTCTGTAAGGTGTTGTCTGGAAGAGGAGTGTGGATATAGGGAAGGAGGGTTCAATGCTGGGCTACTATTATTCCTCATATATATATATATATATATATATCAGTAGCAGTATATATATATATATATATATATATAGTTATATATATATATATATATATATATATATATAAGAGTATATATATATATAGTTATATATATATATATAAATATAGTATTGTGCATATATATATATATATAAGGTTGTTATGTTATAGCATATATATATATATATATATATATATATATATATATATATATATATATATATATATAATATATATATATATATATATATATATATATATATATATATATATATATATATATATATATATATGATTTTAGACCAGGGACTTAAATGTAGGGTTTCTAAATTTGCAGATGATACCAAAGTGGCTACCTCAATTAGGAATAGTGAAGAATGATCTTGATAAACTTCTTGGTTGGGCAGATAAGTGGCAAATGAATTTTAAAAGTAAAAAGTGTAACGTTCTTCATCTAGGTTACTCAAATAAAAGTTTCAACTGCGATATGAATAGGGATTGGCTCGAGTCTGTGGACCAATATAAAGATTTAGGTGTGATTATAAGCAGTAATTTGAAAGTAGCTAATCAGTGTTTGGAAGCTAGGAATAAAGCTAATAAGATGCTGGGTATAATAAATCGCAATGTCGTTTACAAGAGCAAGGAAGATATAAGTAAACTGTATAGTAGCTATGTTACCCAGTATTAGAGTATTGTGCACAAGTTTGGGCCCCTTATTTAAAGAAAGACTTAGATATGCTAGAGAGAGTGCAACATAGAGCAACAAGGATGATTTCTGGGTTTGAGGGTAAGAGCTATGAGGAGAGGCTGAAGGAGTTAGGAATGTTTTCTGTAGAAAGGCGATTTCTCAGAGGGGACACGATACAAGTCTACAAAATATTTACATCTATTAATAATATGGAGAGCAATAAATACTTCACAGTAGAGCACCGACGGGAGACCAGGGGGCATAGTAAGAAAATTAAGAAAAAAAAACATTCATTCAGTAATAGGGTTGTTAAATTTTAGAATGGTTTGCCACAGGAGGTTGTTGAGTACGACTCAATTACAACTTTTAAGAAAGGATTGAATAGGTATATGGAGGTTTGGGCATCATATAGTTAAATCTGCCCAACCCAAAATAGCGGCATTTTAGCTACAGCAGTTATTAAGGTTAAACTGCATGTTATTATTATAAAGTTATTAAAGCTTGTAGTGTGGTTAACATGTACTTAAGCAATAATTTTTTTTCTTGTGGTTGTAGACTTTGTGTATACTATGTAAGTTATTGACAAGCCCTAGGATGGTTTGTGGATTTGCATGAGCATGTTTTAGACTTTGTGTATACTATGTAAGTTATTGACAAGCCCTAGGATGCTTTGTGGATTTGCATGAGCATGTTTTTTGCTCTGTGTATACTATGTAAGTTATTGACAAGCCCTTAGGTTGCTTTGTGGATTTGCATGAACATGTTGTTTGGTGATTGGTTCTATTGGCTTGACTGGGACAGTCTCGATAGGCCCATGTGGCTTATTACTGTCATTTTATTTCTAATGTTCTAATGTTCTAATATGAACGCAAAGGAGAAAGGTGAACCACTGGGCACTGGAATGTCATGGGAAATACTCTACACA
>JABUQX010140361.1:7500-16306 GCA_015478945.1 Trachelipus rathkii
CTGTCGATAATCCAGTTGTTTCATGTGAGCCATAATTTTTTTTATGAAATAGTTGTAAAAATCTCTATTTTTAGGTGTGTGGAGAGGTTCTAAAGGACAGAGAGATGTTTCTCCGGTTACTGCTTGAAAAGGAGTGAAACCGGAGTTAACAGGAATGCAGCGAAGACTTAGCATGATAACTGAAAGAGAGAGTAAACAGTTTTGTTTCCACGCCATGATAATACTCTTCAGTGATCGATGAAACCTTTCGATTTGGCCATCTGCTGAAAGGTGGTAAGCGCTGATACGGAGTCTGTGAAATCCAATCAAGTCTTATAGCTCGGTGAAGAATTCTCCTTCAAATTTTCGACTTCTATCTGAGATTACATAGAGAGGAATTACAAATCTTGATATCCACTGCATGAAGGCAAATGCGACTGATTTTGAAGTTGTGTTTACCAAAGAAATTGCTCCTGTCCACTTAGTGTTCTTGTCGATGCACGTGAGTAGATATCTGAAGACTAGAGCTGAAGAATCGGTAATGGAAGATAGAGGTAATTGGTCCCACGATGTCGACATGTACCGTTTCAAAACGTTCTTACGGGATTTTCATGGGAGAAAAAGGTGGTTTAGTATGATGTGGAATCTCTGAAAGTTAGCACTGCTGACAAGAGCGAAACAAAGTTCTGATGTCACGATCCATGTTAGGCCAGAAATATCTAGTCTTGATAAGAAGTAGATGAGATATCTGATGAAAATTGTTGAGGATCTGTTCACGACAAGATTTTGAAGTTGTGTTTACCAAAGGAATTGCTCCTGTCCACTTAGTGTTCTTGTCGATGCATCGTGGTAGATATCTGAAGACTGGAGCTGAAGAATCGGTAATGGAAGATAGAGGCAAATGCCAAGCATCTGTGTACCGTTTTTTAAACGTTGCTGGAAGACATTTACATTTTTCAAAAGGTGGTTTAATATGATGTGGAATCTTTGAAAGTTAGCACTGCTGGCAAGAGCGAAACAAAGTTCTGATATCACGATCCATGTTAGGCCAGAAATATCTAGTCTTGATAAGAAGCAGATGAGATATCTGATGAAAATTGTTGAGGATCTGTTCACGACAAGGTTTTGGTCAAAATGGTCGTTGAAAAGCTGATGAAGTATCACACCGTACCGGAAGATTATCTTGTAGAGGGTAAGAATGAGGACGGGGCTGAAAAGCGGTAGGCTCTTCATTCGTTGATTGAAGATGGGCGATGGTAGGTAAATCAAAGGCATCTACTGTTACCGAGGATATCCTGGAAAAAGTATCTTCTACGATTTTTCTGCAAATCCAAGGTAGGTCATTCAAGAGACATATTATGTTTATACTGAAAGATGACGTTGATGACGATCACTTTTAGCTTGATTTCTACTGTAGAAATCTGAAACGAGAGGTTTATGATGTGGGCACAAGGTGACATTCCTTCCTTCTAACATATGCTTGAAATAAAGAACAGAATAGTAGGCTGCTAGAAGTTCACTGTCGAAAGCTAAGTATTTTCGTTGCTGTTCTGATAGCTTTTTGATGAAAAAATCTATAGATACTGGCTGTCCATCAACCATCTGATGAAGGGCTGCTCCTATAGAAGTCTGGATGCTATCCGTAACAAGTTGAAGATGGGTTACATTCGGTAAAGAAAATGGAAAAGTTGTGGTGTTTTGAAATTAATTCTTGATTAAACCAAAGGCATCCTCTTCTTTGTAGTCCAAGTGAGGGACATCTTTTGGATGGTGTTTTGCCTTTTCTGACAATGGAAAGACAAGCTTTGCAAAACACGGGATAGAATGACGGTAGTATCCAATCATTCCCCAGAATCTTCTAAGAGCTGCTGAATCTCGAGGAAGCGGGTACTTGGGAATTTCGGACGTCTTTTCTGAAGGAGGAGAAAGTCTATCTGAAGAAATATGATATCCCAAATAGTTGAGATATCTTGAAAAAATCGCATTTTTCTAAGGATATTTTGAAAGACTTTTCTTGAAGAAGCTTGAAAACTGCCCTGAGATGTTTTTTATACTGTTCTTAAGTTGATGAAAAAATTACTAAGTCATCTAGATATATGTAGACAAATGAATGATGTCTGAAAATGGAGTCCATTATGCGTCAAAACGTAGGGCCAGGATTTTTCAAACCAAACAGCACAGAAACATATTCAAACAGGCCGAAAAAAGTTGCAATAGCAGTCTTTTCAATGTCCTTCGGTCGAATTGGAATTTGATGATATACCCTCTGAAGGTCTATTTTGCTGAAGATAGCTTATCCATGTAGACGTTGTGAGAGACTTTGAATGTGAGAAAGTGGATATCAAACCCCTTTTTTAATGACATTCAGAGATCTGCAATCACCACAAGGCCTTCATGTTCCTGGGGTTTTCTTTAGCACCGGATGGCAAGGAGAAGCCCAATAAGACTTGGAAGGTCTGCTGATTCTATTCTTCAAGAGTGAGTCGAATTCTGCTTTTGCTGCTTTGAGTTTATCTTCAGGACGACGGCAAGGTCTTGCAAACACTGGAGCAGAATCACTAGTCTCTATGTAGCGAACAGGTCCTATTGAATTAAATTTGTTGTTTGTCTATTCAAAGGAAACTCCTGAAGCAAAGATGAGATGTTAGAGTCTTCAATGTTAGCTTTTGTTTGTAAGGAAGGAACTTCTGCAGGAGAGACTTGAAGAGGTGCCCAGAAGAGATGTAGTAGTGTCATGTAAAGTTTTCCTCCGTCAATTGATGATTAAGTTGTAATGGTGTACAAAATCCATACCCAATATTGGCATTGCGATATCAGCTACGATGAAAGTCCAATTAAATTCTCGACGAAACTTCTTAATTGTTATATATGACACATGACAGACTAGCCATTGGCTGCTGAACAATTGACATTAGTTGCAAATAGGGACATGTTGGCTACCATTGAAGAAGGTAGGCTCGATACAGAGGAAATTTTCTGCACAAAGAGAGTATTTGCGCCTAATATTTTGATGTTGATAGTTAGTTGAGAATTGATTATAGCGCAGCAATTCTAGTTTTCCGTTGGGACAGGAGAAGAAGCTCTAGAAGAGGGACAAGACGAAGGTTGCATCTGAACATTAGATTTATCGGGTCACTTGCACCATTAACTGCATTTCCTTGCCTGTTGGGCGAAGTAAATGTGAGCTCTGCAGACGTGGGGTCTTTGGTTCTGGCTATTTGGACGAAGTCCTGGAGATATTCCTGTAGCTGATGGTGCCGCTGCTGCTGCTGTCGTTGTTGTGAACACTGCCATGATAGGAGCGGACGATACCAAATCAATTAGATCATTAGATAGCTCTACAATTTGCTCAGGGCTAAATGCTGTTTGCGCAGCAGCAGTTGATCGAATGTTGATTGAAAGTCTTTAAAAACTGCATTCGGATGATATCTTCTCCAATTTTCAATTTGGTACTATAACGAAGCATTTATCGCAGATGAAGGGAAGGCTTGCCACTGTAAGCTTGTTTAAACGTAAATTCGTTAAATAATTCAGTCCTGCTCTTCTCGTAGATGATAATGAATGCTTTCTTCAACGGTGTGCACGCTCGAGCATCGAGTTCTGCAGAGGAGATACGATCCAAGACATTTGCTGAGAGCTGGAAAAAACGTGGAAGTACTTCGTCTTCTCCAGTAATTTTCCCAATGTGATACTGGGTCTACAGTACACTGAATCACGTCGGGACTGATCTCTCAGTGAACACTGGAGGTTTTATCTTTATCCCGGCGATAAATTCCTCTTCTTGTTCTTCGGGAGGAGGCTGTTAGGTGTCGTCGGAAGGCCGCATCTTTCCTCTTCAGTAGGAGGTGTTCTTCTTAGTGAGACACCGTAGGAGAGAGACTTCTGCTTGCCAGGAACTGATGCTTACCAGGAGCGTCTGCTGGCCAGGAACTATTGTTGAATAGAGGCGGTGTTCAAATTCCAGGGTAACCAATTCTGTAGTTCGCGGAAGAGGTCACTTCTGTAGTGGCAGGTGTAGAGATCAGCCTCTTTGTAGGCGGAGGAGAGCTCGTCCTCGTGGTAGGTGGGAGGTGCTGGGAGTTCTTCTTCTTCTTCCCCGACTAACAGGTCTAGTAGTTGTAGAGGAGGGCTTGTAGTTATTTCTTCTTCTTCTTCTTCTTCTTCTTCTTCTTCTTCTTCTTCTTCTTCTTCTTCTTCTTCTTCTTCTTCTTCTTCTTCTTCTTCTTCTTCTTCTGCTTGCTCCTCCACTTCACTGGCTGTTGTAGTTGTTCTCTTGAAGTCTCTCTCGTAGGTATAATTAAACTCAGATTTTGATTTTGATAGAATATTTTCTTGAAAAACGCTTTCAAATATATTTAACAATCTCGCACACCTACACCAACTATATGCTTATAACAGTTTTTCAACTTCGTTATGCACACATGCAATTTTTGAGTCTAAACCAATTTTCTTTTTTCCCTAAGTGAGTGGGAGAAAGTGGGGGAAGTTTAAGGAACGTAAATCGCAAATTACAAATTTCATCAACAAACAAGCTATTTTTAATAATATTTTTTAATAATATACATAATATGATGAAAAATGCTACAAAACATTATATTAAACAAGATTTTGTAAAAATTAAATGGTAAAATATCTAAAAAGAGCTTTAAAAGCGAACTGCATTTTCTTCCTCCGACAATAAAAAAAAAGCAAAATTAAAATACGTATGATTTTGCAGAAAACTTATTGTCGGATTAACTTTCCAATATAATAATAACTTTTAATACGCAGTATAATACAATTTAACTTAATAATTATATACAGAAAGAAAGTCTATATCATGAAACAAATAGTATATATTCCTATACTGTAACTAAATGTTACATTTAACATCAATTATAAATACAAAGTTAATTTAAAAACTAAAATATGCAATATATCGCAGCGTATTTGTATGCTCTGAGATAAAACTATTTTCTATAATTCTTTTCAAAAGGCCAATTAAGTAATTTTAAAAAAAAAATAATAATTATTTATTTACTATATATATATATATATATATAAATATATAATATATATATATATATAAAAATATAAATATTTATAAAAGTATATATATATATATATATATATATATATATATATATATATATATATATATATATATATATATATATATATATATATATATATATATATATATATATATGAATTAAAATACAATAATAAAAGTAAAAAAATAAAATTATAAAAAAGTTAATAGAAAATTTAAGAAATTTTAAATGGAAATAATTAAAAAAAAAATTGAAAAAAATATAAATTTAATTAAAAATAAAATATAATAATAGAATGTTAAAAATGTATAATAATTTAAAGTAAATATTTAAAAAATTTGAAAAAATACGTAAAATACGTAAAAAATTGTTCAAAGCGTACAAAATGTGTAAAAAATGTGCAGAAAGTATAAAAAATGTTAGAGAAAATGGTTTTCGAGGAAAATGTAAGAAAAATAAAATATTACAATGAAAAATATAAAATGTAAAAAAGGGAAAAGAATAAAAATGAATAAAATTGAAAATAATTTAAAATTCTATAAATTGCAAATCAATTGAAAGTAAAATAAGAACTCTAAGTCCCTGGTATAAATCATATATATATATATATATGCTCATATATGTATATGCTCTGTATGTATATGTAAATGCTTTTATGTGTATGTATGTATGTTATATGTATATGTATGTATGTTATGTATGTATGTATGTGTAATATGTGTGTGTGTGTGTGTGAGGTTAGTTTTGGGATTGGATTGCTCCTTATGACGGACTGGTTTTTCTTAACGGATGTGGGATCACGTGCTTTTTCTTCGTGTCCATTCCTCCTCCTCCTCCTCATATGTGTGTATAATAATAATATATATATGTATATATATATGTATGGGCATGTATAAATGGTATAATAATATATATATATATATATATATATATATATATATATATATATATGTATATGCTCTAACAACATATATATATATATATATATATGAGGCATATGTAACATATGTATATATATATATATATATATATATATATATATATATATATATATATATATATATATATATATATATATATATAATGAATCGGCATAAAATGAATAAGGATGGTGGTTTCGTAACTGATGAAATGAATGTGACAAGAGTGTGGTGGGAACACTATAAAATCTACTAACATTGGCAGTAATGAAGGAGTGATAGTGAATGTGTGGGTTTGATAGTTACTTAAGAAGGAATAGGTGTTTTAGGGATGAGGTCATTAGTAGAATTAGGACTGTGTGAATTAGAAGCAAGAAAAGTTGAGAATCGTGCATCTACAGGTATAGATGAAATTACGTTGAAATAATCAAGAACGGAGGCGAGATGTTGATTGATTAGATTTGAAGTTGTGTAACAAAGCGTAGGAACTGTAGGAATTATAGGGAATTAGTTTATTAAGTGTAGTAGGGAAGATATAGATTTATATATTTGGGTCGAAAGAATGCGTCGAGTGACTGAAGGACTGATCGTGAAGAGCAAAGTGCGTTTAGAAGAACAAAGTGCGTTTTGGATCAAATCTTTACATTGAAACAAATGAAGTTGAAAATAGGGGGGGGAGGGAGCGAAGAATGATTGTTTTAGGTTTTTTGGATTTGCAAACAGGAGTTATGATAGGATTAATAGGGAAGCTCTATGGCGGGTGTTATTGATATATGGTGTTGGTGGTAAGCTTTGGAATGGAAACCAAAGCTATGTATGACGATAGTGAAGCGTATGTAAAAATAAATGGAGTTAGAGTAGAATGGTTTTAATAGTGAGGTGAGGCAGGGATGTGCTGTCTTCTTGGTTATTTAATTTATATATGGATGGGGTTATGAAAGAGTTAGAGATGGGATGTCAGAGGATGGTGTTAGAATGATGAGAATAGAAGAGAGTGGAGGGTGCTTCCTACCTGTGTTATATGAGAAAGATGATTTGGTTTTGTGCTTGGCGAATCTGAGAGGGACAGAAGTTGGTAGAGGTTGGCAGGGTGTGAAAGTGTTTGAAGGTAAACGTAGATAGAGTAAGGTTGTAGTTTGTGAGTGAGGACAGTCCCTCGGTTTGAAGTTATGTTAGATGGTGAGAGCAGCTGGAACAAAGTGTTTGAGTTAAATATTTACTATATATGCTGGATGAAAAGGGAACGGATGAGGCAGAGTGTAGTAGGAAAGTTGTGAATGGCAGGAAGGTGGGTGGTGCAATTAAACCATTGGTGGATGTAAAGGGACAAAGTCGTGAGTGCGCTTGGGTCTTACATGAGTATGTTTAATAATAATATTAATGTTGAAAATTTAAAATACAAAAAAAATAGCTTCAGATACCGTAATTAATGTCATAATCAAAAGCTAAAAGTAACGGAGTAACGTAGTAACGGCACTTCGTTACTTTTCCTTTCAAAGAAACGGAATAACGATAATGGAACTACTTTTTCCGAGAAACTGAGTAACGATAGTGGAACTACTTTTTTGAGTAACGATGCCCATTTATATATATGGATATATATATATATATATATATATATATATATATATATATATATATATATATATATATATATATATATACTCTCACTCAAACAAGAAAAAAAAAAAGCAAAACTTAATAGAATATGGGAGGGAAAAAATAATAAAAACAGAAATTAAATGTAGAAAAAAAACCATTACAGGATTATAACCAATTCAAAGAAGGAATGAGGCAAAGAAAGGTAAATTTAAATTAAAAAAAAATTGTGAATTCTTTCTCAAAAAATTACAAAAAAAAAAATATTCCTATATATTATGGAATTTATTAAGAAATTTTTTTATTAACAATTTTAATTAGAGGGTCAATCCAACTTTTCTCAATTCAGATAAAACAGATTACATAAACTCAATATATATATATATATATGTATATAATATGTATATATGTAATATGTATGTATGTATATGTAATAATAATAATATGTTACTAAAGGACCATTCCCCCAAAGATGAGTGGTGTGGGATGGGATGAAATGTGTGTGTCCATTCCATTGCCCCGATTTCCTTTCCTCTCTCTCTCTCCTCTCTCTCTCTCCTCTCCTCTCTCCTCTCTCTTTCTCCTCTTTATCTCTAAAAAGGGATCTTATAAGTTTCATGGATTACTTGGATAAATATAGGTTTTTCATAACATTTTTCCAAATTTCCCTAGTTACTTTTCCTTTAAACCATTATCAAAATATTTTAATACAAAAACTATAATTGTTTAAAAAATATCGTCAGACGCTTGGCAGCACCCTGGACACAGCGACGTCTCGGGGTATTCTGTAGTGTAAATCTTACCTAAAAACAATAGAAAATCTGTTACGACAAAGTATATTCATGTAGGTTAGATCAAAATTTACTGCATCGTTCCATACATATAGGTTAGGTTGAGCTTTACTGCATTGTCATTCCATACAAGTTGGGTTTATGGCCCTCTAAGTTCCAGGTTATGATATGTTTTGTTATGTTGGTTTATGGCCCTCTATTCATAGTTCAGGTTGATATGTTTTGTTATGTATATACAGAAGAATCTATATATGATAAAAAAAAATAAATACAGAATGACCTTCAAAGAAAGTTTCTTAGAAAACAAGCGATAGACCTTGAAATAATTTATATAACTTATTTAATCCTATATCTATATTTAAATCACTCTCTCTCCTCCTCTCATTCTCTCTCTCTCTCATATATATATATATATATATATGTATGTATATATATGTAATAATATATATGAATGTGTGTGTGGGAATGTGTGTGTGTGTGTGGG
>JABUQX010140362.1:7500-10000 GCA_015478945.1 Trachelipus rathkii
GTGAGTCTTTCCATGATGATTTGCCAAACAATACTGGAAAAGAAAACCGGATAGTTAGACACTTGTCACGCGTGGTTTGTCAAATTCAACCTATTGTAAAACAAACCCACAAATGAAGCACCAGATATATATATATATATATATATATATATATATATATATATATATCTATCTTTACTTATATATATATATGCTAGATATATATATATATATACTATATATATATATATATATATATATATATATATATACCATTTTTTTACTTCTACCTCTTTTTAAGAATTTGGATTTGACCCTAAAAATGTAAGGAAGCGGTTAGGTTAAGTATATAGGTCGATTAGATGAGGTTAGGCTAGGCTAGGTTAGGTTAGGTTCCAGGTTAGGTTAGGTTAGGTTAGGTTAGAGTTAGGTTAGTTAATATTAATTATAATATTGAAAAGACCAACACATTGTTTTCATCTAGAGTAGCCGTGGGTATAACGTGACAACTCGAGTCATCATATAACTGACTCGATGACTCAGTCATCAATTCCCAAAATTGAGTCCTGATCAAAACTGGACTTTGCCATATATATATATATATATATATATATATATATATATATATATATATATATATATATATATATATATATATATATATATATATAGCGATATATATATATATATATATATATATATATATGCTCATGTCATGTTATCTGCTTCCAGTTAAGCTCAAGTCATTTTTAAAAATCTACGTAATCGAATAAAGTGTTGCGCTCTTGGTGCCAGATGCGTGTTTTTTTTTTTTTTGTATTTTTTAAAAGTGAAATAAATTATAGTATAAAAATAAATTACATTATATATACGTTAAGTAAAAGGTTATGTGTGAGTTTAGTTAGTTTATTTGGGATATGAACTTTATATATATATATATATATATATATATATATATATATATATATATATATATATATCTCTCCTCTCTCTCTTCCATTTCATTCCATTCCTTAATCAATATATACTCTCTCTCTCTTTCTCTCTCTCAATATCCTCCCCCACCCTATCTCCTCCTCTCTCCTCATACCCCTCTCTTCTCATCTCATATATATATATATATATATATATATATATATATATATATATATATATATTTATAAATACTATATATAATATATATATATATGAACAAGACAGTCTCTATAATGATTAATTGGCCCTATTCAAGAGATCACTTTGATATAGCAAATAATAAAATAGTTTTGGAATAGTGAAACGTTCTTTATTTATTTCTTTATTAATTATGTCTAATGACTATTTTACAAGAACACACATTAAGATATTTCACAGTTCAAAATTTAATTGTTTTTAAAATACTTTCAATTTAATTACCATTACAATATCAATTTTATGACCGAGAGAGCGTCAAGATGTTCGCACTCTGATCTACATTTTCTAACTAACTGAATTCCCATAGGCACTCCAAGGGTGACAAGAGTCACCTCGGTGACCTTGATAATATACAAGAAAGAAGGCACCAATTATTTCGGCTTTTACAACAGGACTTCTACAAGGTTTTCTTCCAACTGTGTACCAGAAATCTTGGTAGCACTTACATATATCCTTTATAAATTTTATACAATGTAACGAGTACGGTACATATATATAAACGAGTATATATTGGTTCTAGGAGGATGGCATTGAAGTACCGTGCAACTGATCTCAGACTCTTCACATATTTCAAACTGGAAAAGAGAAATTTATTTTATTGACCTAGCTGCATAATATAATCTTCAAAATAAGTAGACAACTCTAATTTTCTTTATCATGAAAACTTTGATATTTCCTCCTATTTATTTCCTTGACCTATGTGCTTAATATAATTTTCAGCTTTAGTACAACTCTAAAACACATAACTAACTAAATTCTCTTTTTTTCAGTAAAACTTTGATTTTTCCACTTATTGCGATTATTTTTGAAAGAATCAGATCATATTGTTAATCTTAAACTAGAATAGATCGTTAGATGTTAGGTGTAGAGATAGGTAGAATTGTTTGACTTATGGCCATGATTCTCCAAAGATATATAACAAATCTATATCAAGTTTTCATTATTCATTATTTATTCATTCCTTTTATTTTCAAACAAATGAACATATCACATGAAAGATGCCAGCTTTCTCTGCTAAGGAAGAATATTGCTGACGTTTCGCATCATTATCTAGCTAATCTGGCATTTTTTCATATGATGTGTTTATTTCTATGCAAAAAATTATTCGGAATAACCACATAATTCCTTCCTTTTTGCACTTCAATGTAGAGTCATTCGCTCTTTTTTGTAGTGCTCATCACACATCCAGGATGATTTTGCACATACAACCCCTCTCGACAGTATGGAGTATATCACCAACTCTCAAATCTTACCATCTTTTATAATATATCTTTAGCAGTAAAGCCGTTGGTTCTCTCTCTCTCTCTCTCTCTCTCTCTCTCTCTCTCTCTCTCTCTCTCTCTCTCTC
>JABUQX010140365.1:0-21485 GCA_015478945.1 Trachelipus rathkii
CCCATTCCTTCCATTCCTTCCATTCCATTATCATTCCATCCCTCTTCCCCTCCTTCCATTCTTCCACCTAATTTTATGTCCATTCTTTGTCCATTCCTCCACTATATATATATATATATATATATTTCTCTATATATATATATATATATATATATATATATATATATATATATATATATATATATATGGAGTGAGAAATACTATGTTAAAAATAATATTTTTACTGTAGTGACCTAATCATGTAAACAAACCTAAGTTTAGTGTTAACTACATTCATAATAATAATGACTATTCATTCCAGGCTAGTCCTTCGATGATGAATCCCTCTAATAAGAAGAGGAAGACTACTATAACAGACAAACGCACGTCTCTGTAGAGAAACTTAAAAGTCAATGGAACGTCACACATATGATGCATCATTGATGAAAGAGACTTGCACAGTCCAAAGATCTTGAAGCATCATTAGCCAGGGTGCAGATGCTTGGAAGCTGAAATGAATAACTTAGAGATTTTGATAGTACAAGAGGACCCAATTCTCACGCTACTGATGTTCGGTCACTTGTCCGGAAATGTTATATGGCTTTATCAGTTATGAGAGATATATCCGACTTAATATTGCTGTGAAAGAGTGATGAAGACTGGAAGGTTCCTTCGAGAGAAATCGGGAGATAAAGCTACTTTCACAAAATTCAAAGTAAATGCCTTCTGTGTTCATGTTAGCTAAAAGAAAGGTAGTAATAGCGATAAATGTGTATTGACAGGGTTGGCATGAGTGGATGACCCGAAAAAACCCCGGTTTTCAAAAGCCGCCGAAAAAAACGCTGGCGCGCAGGTTTTCAAAAAAAAAATTCAGAATAATTGCATGTAAAATAGTAAAGCCGAAATGAAAATATTAGAAGTATACTCTTTACTTAGTGAAATTTCATTGTTTAATCCTCCTCTATATATATATAACTATATATATATATATATATATATATATTAAAAGAAATAAATTGAAAAAAAACACTATTTTGCCCACTTGGGTTTTTCAATTTTTTTTCAGAATAATGCATGTAAAATAATTAATAAAAATGAAAATATTAGAAGTTATACTCTTTTACTTAGTGAAATATTTATAAAGCTCATTTTAATTCATTTGTTGAAAAGAATATATATATATATATATATATATATATATATATATATATATATATATGTAATAACATATATATATATATATATATATGTCTACGTATATATATATACCAGTATATATATATATATATATATACTCTTTCTCTATATATATATATATATATATATATATATATGTAATTGCATTGTCAAAGTGAATATACTAGATTTCTTAGAGATGGTGAGGAGTAACCAGGTCTTAAGGTTTGGATCATTTCAACAAAGTACTTCAATTCAACACTTAAAAATGAGACGTTGTTAGCATAAAAAAAAACTGATATTTTTTGGTCTGTTAAGAAATTCTTTTTGTGCAGTTGTCATTTTAATGGTATATTTAGACAATTTCTTTTGAGTTTTTGATGTGTCAGATACAGATAACCATGTTTTCATTGTTGAATGTCTAGCAGCCATCGAAAATTAGATGAATCCCTTTCTTCTACATCTGTAAGATCCATACTTTCAACAGTTGTATTAGCACTTGATTCACTAGATTTTCCAGAATATGACAAGCGCTTACAAGATTTTTTCCGATGCACTTTTATTCTTTCAATTTTATTGCTAATTGTATCACTGTAATATTTACATTTTACTTTGCTGGTGCCTTAGACATTCAGAACCTCAGTCCATTCATTTCCTAGTTTTTCTTCTGGATCCAAGAGTCTTTGTTATTATTATAATCAAACTTATAATAACCTTAAAATTATTATTAAATTAATGTAATTGCAGTTATTGAAAAGGAAAGGAAAAATGAAAAACCCAATTTTCCCCGGTTTTTGTTTTAGATGAAAAAAAAACGAAAATCCAGACCCACTGGGTTTTTTCAAAAAAAGTGGGTTTTGCAACCTATGGTATTGAACCTCGATATCGGTTTAAGCATCTTCACATAGCTAAGAAAAGCTCATCTCGAAACAGTGGGATTTAGTTTTCAAACTATTCTGTTGGGAAAATAACTGTGAATGTGTAGAGTCCAGAGGTATTCATTTGTGCTAATTGAAGCTGAAGCATTAGCTAAAAAATGTGGTGTGGAATATACAGATTCTTTCATAGCAATGACTTTGAAAAATCCCGAGAAAATCGAGAAAAAATGTTATATGTCATTGTTGGTCCTGGAAGGTATGAAGAAAAAATACTTTATAATCATTACAATGAGAACAGAGACAATCCATTATATATCCGGGTTGGTGATTTTTTGTGAATTTTTAAAAAATCAAATTGTTGATTTAATCAGTTGAATTTATAGTGTACCTATGAAAAAAAAAATCTTGATTTTTTTTTTATTTTTTGATTTTTTAGGCAAATTTTTTTTTCTAAATTAATAATTATTCCTAGTTATCACCTGATAATGATAAGTATATTTCATCTATATAATAAGCAAATTCATCAATGTAGTTTCAAATCATTTTCAATAAAGAAATACATAAAATTAGATTACTCAGATATTAATTAAACTAAATAATAATTATATTTACTAAACGTATTTATTAATTAGGTAATGAGTGGGATTATTACTAATTTTATCAAATAATAATTAAAAAAGGCAAATTTTATCAAAATAATAATTAAAAAGGCAATTTGAATTTTAATAGTAAAGTGTAAGGTTCTTCACCTAGGTTATTCAAATAAAAGTTTTAACTGTGATATGAATGGGGATTGGCTGGAGTCTTTTGAAAGTAGCTAATCAGTGTTTGGAAGCAAGGAATAAAGCTAATAAGATGCTGGGCATAGTAAATCGCAATGTTGTTTGTTTACAAGAGCAAGGAAATTATAAGTAAACTTTGTAATAGCTATGTTAGGCCAGTATTAGAGTATTCTGCACAAGTTTCGGCCCCTTATTTAAAGAAATACTTAGATATGCTAGAGAGTGCAACATGAGCAACAAAGGATGATTTCTGGTTTGGGGCCAAGAGCTGAGGGAGGCTGAGGGAGTTAGAAATGTTTTCTGTTGAAAGTCTCAGGGGGGACATGATACAAGTCTACAAAATATTTTCATCTATTGATAATACTGAGACCAATGAATTCTTTATAGTAGACCACGGACGGGGGGCATAATAAGAAATTAAGAAGAAAGCATATTAAATGTGATATAAAAAAGCATTCATTCAGTAATGGGGTTGTTAAATTTTGGAATGGTTTGCCACAGGAGGTTGTTGAGTGTGAAACGTTGTTAAATATTTAAGAAAGGGTTGGATAGGTGCTATATGGATGGGTTGGGTATCATATATAGTATATTTAGGCGAAGCCAAATTGACAGGATTTTGGTGCTGGTAGTAGTGTTATAGCTACTGCATGTGTGACCATAACTTGGTTATTAAGGTATGTGGATGGTTTGGGTATAATATATCATTTTTTTTTTACTAAGCAAAATTGGTGGATTTTTGGTTACAGCAATTTGACAAGCCCTAGGGTGCCTTTGTGGATTTGCATGAACATGTTTTAGACTTTGTGTATACTAGGACAGTCTCGACAGGCCTGTGTGGCTTCTTACTGTCTATCTTTTCTAATGTTCTAATTGGCAAAATTAAATCAAGGTGATTTTTATGAAAAAAATTATGATTTTTGACGTAAAAAGAGATTTTTTTGAGCAAATTTTTTTTCTAAAACAAAGATGTATTTCCTAGATTTATCACCTAATTAATGATACGTATATTTCATCTATATAATAGGTAAATTCATCAATAGTTTCAAATCGTTTTCAATAAAGAAATAAATAAATTAGATTACTCAGATATTATACAGTATAGCTATATATAATTTAAATAAATTAAGCTAAATAATTATATTTACTAAACTTGGTATTAATTATAGGTAATAATTAGGGATTTGCATTTTATCAAAAATAATATTAAAAATGCAATTTGTACCTAAAAAAAACAGACAAAATCTCATGATAAAAAAAATCACATTTTTTTTTTTTTTTTTTTAAATCAAAAATCATAACTGATATACTCTCTCTCTCTCTCTATATGTATATATATAGTATATATAATTTCTTTGTTGGTGGATTATAAAGGAGTATTTTTCTTTCATTACCTTCGGGACCAAATCTCGAAGTTATACATTTTTCGTTTCTCGATTTTTTTTTTTCAGGATCGGATTTGTATGAAAGAATCTGTATATTCCACACCACATTTTTTAGCTAATGCTTCTGCTTCATTTGTGAGAAATGGGCTTACTCTGGACTCTGCATTCACAAGTTATTTTCCTAAACAGAATAGCTTTGAAAGCCTTCTGGCCGTTTCTCGAAGTGGGCTTGTATGGTCTTAACTGATGTTCGGTTCGAATACACATTTATCGTTGTCACTACCTTTTCCTTTAAGTAACATGAATTTACGAGTAGCTATTACGCTGAATTTTTGTGAAGTAGCTTTGTCTCCCCGATTGGAAGGAACCTTCAGTCTTCTCATACTCTTTCCTTAATATTGTCGGATATCTCTCTTAGTGTTTCCCATAACGAATTTCCGATCAAGTGACTGATCATCATTGAACTTGTAAGTGAGTCCCACTCTCTCATATTTATACTATATCATACTCTAAGTCATGCAATACAGCATCAAAACTTCATTATTAACCATTCGAATGATGCTTCAAGATCTCTTGGACTGTGGAAGAAGTTTTCATCAATAATCTTTACTTCATATGTGTGACGTTCCATTGACTTTTTAAGTTTCTCTACAGAGACGTGCGTTATGTCTGTTATAGTAGTCTTCCTCTTCTTATTAGAGGGATCTCCAAAATGAATTATGGTGCATTTAAAAGCTCTTGAGTTGCTCTTTTCAGAAATAGTAAAAACAAAAAAAATCAAAGATGGACCAGTTGGAGATTTAGGCACTCAACATACCCAAAAATCACCAAAAAAAAAAAAAAAAAAATTTAAATAATTGTGAAGAGGGATAATATTTGAACTAAGCATTCTCCAAGCATAATATTTACAATTTCTGTACATAATTATGTATTGTTTCATATCACCAAGTTTGGTGTCATTCTATGCAACCACTGAAAAATAATATCGACTCAAAGTTTGACTTTTGTCACTGCAAACTTAGTTTTTCATGAAGTTTGTGCTCCTATAGCTCATAATATGGAATAGATATATACTCTACAGTTACATATTTTCATTCACTGGAAAAAGTTGTCTCACTGAATGAAATTTCAGGTCCAAAGTTCTACAATTTTTTTCACAAATCAAGGTCAAAGTTGCCAGAAACTGATATGCGACTTCCGAGTGAAAATGACTACCTTTGCTTTAAGGTGTTAGAAAATGGTAACAAAAACAGTTATAGACCTCAAATTTTGCACAGTTTCATCCAAAGCCTTAAAGAACATCACTGTAAAATTTCATCAAATTTTTAGATGGTAAGGTGGGGGCTCCTGGTCCACTTGACGTGGAATCACCCCATTTAGTAGTCTAGGACCTACTTTGTAAAACTGTAAATGTACTGTACATAATCTGAATAAAGCTTTAGAAAATTGAAAAATTTATATTCATATACAAAAAATAATGTAAAAAGGGGCATTCCATGTCACTTCAACCATTTTTTGGCAATTTTTTCCGTGACCCCTTTCGATTTTTATGAAAAATGGCACACTAACAGATCTTGTTGAGAAAATATGAATGGTGTTTATTGCAGGTCTCTAGCTCATACGGTTCAGAAAATATGACCTTTGAAACTTTGGTCAAAATGTTCAATTTTGAGAGAGTAGTCCTAGGTCAAAATACAATATCTCGGCTTCTATGGCACTTAGAAGCATCGTGTAAAGACCATTTAATAGATCTTGAATAGCTGTACAACATTTATTTAGATGATTTTGACCTCGGAGGTCAAATAAAAAATTTGACCTTTTGGTGACCTTGACCTTGAAAAAAAAACTATTATTCGATTTATTTCAAACTTTGCTCAATTATTGTTATATATGTATATTTTATTTTTTTTAATGAATTAATTTTGGTTTTGGTTTGGTTTAGAAAATATAACCAATTTAATAAGTACAAATATCACATTTTTTCACTTTTTTTAAAATTACAGAGTGATTCTTATTTTATCGATATATTGTAAGGTTATATAATGATGACACTTGATGAAAGAAGCTATCTTTTATTGTAAAACCTTTTAGTACAATTAAACTTGTATATAATATATATATATATATATATATATATATATATATATATATATATATATATATATATATATATATATATATATATATATATATATATATATATATATATATATATATATATATATATATATATATATATATATATATATATATTTTTAATTTACTTATAAACATTTTTTTAACAAATTAACATTTTGATGTATAGTACAAACACACACAACATGAGTACCACTTGACCCTGGTAATACACATTCTTTTGGACGAAGTTCTGCAAACTTTGAAAACCCGATTTTGATATCTGGGTGCTTCTCTTTGAAAAGCTGATATGCTTCCTTTAAGTTGCACAGGATTAGAAACTTTTGCTTCTTTTCTCTTGTTCCATCAACTCGTTTTACAGACACACAATCTTTCATTCCTGGCATTTCTCTGGACACATCTGCTGAATGATAGAAGTCAATTACAATGGAAATGTGTTCACTGTCTAGTCTTTTTCCTAATCTTACATTCGGTGTTGAGAACACTCCTTTCTCTTTTGCCAAATTCTTTGCTTGCCTAGCCATGAAATTGGAGCAATTAAACTCTTTCATTATTCTTGTTAATGGCCAGCGTTTTGGCAAGATAGTTAAAATAGAAAGCTTTTCACTTCTGCTTGTAGATTCCTCATTGAATTTTTCTTTTAACTGCTGAAGAATTTCTATTTCTGTATTATCAGTGTCACTGTCTGTAATTGGTTGCCCAGTGGCTAGTTCAAGTTTCCTTTTATAAGCTGTTGTTACTTTACATAGCTTTTTCTTGGCATAACTGGGTTTGCCAGATAGTTTAGATAATTTAATTGGTGTTTCTTCAAGCGAGACCAATGATTTATTAATTTCACTAACTTCATATTCCATTTGAGCACCATCATCATCAACTTCATGTTGGGCAGACTCCACTTCAGGAGAGGAATGCAATGATTGACTTGATGAAGAACCCTTTTCACTTTGATCCTTTGTTAACTTTTTGCGACAGTTACTACATAATTTGTGGTATATCTCAAAATTTAAATTAGGATATTTATCAATCAAATTTTTTGTCACATTTAGAAGATTTTTCTTTATCTTTTTTTTATGTACATTAAAAGGGTCAAAACAAAATTTTCCACTATTTAATATTGTTATTGCCGAACTGGCATCCATCTGAAAAAAATATATATATATATATATATATATATATCTCTCTTTCTTTCTCTCTCTTTTTCTCTCTTTCTTTCTCTCTCTCCTCTCTCTCTCTCTCCTCTCTCTCTCATCTATATATATATATGCCTCTCTCCTCACTATATATATATATATATATATATATCTCTCTTATATATACTTTCTATATATATATATATATATATATATATATATGCTCTCTCACTGGTGTTCATGAGAGGTATCTATAGTTCACAATTTACAGGATAACCCCTCTTTATATACATAAAATAAAAAGAAAAAAAAGTGGTTTAAAACAACCAAAAGATTTGAAAGCAGAGAAAACACTTACGTTTTACTGTGAAATTTATCACACTACTGAAATATTTTCTTTTCCCAAAGTGAATATAAAATATTAAAATTTTATAAAAAAAAAAATATGAAAATCTCATAAACCATTAAGGTCTCTTATCTATATTTTCTACCTGATACCTGATAAGTATAGAGATATAATCATTATATATACTGCTATATATATATATATATATATATATATATATATATATATATATATATATATATATATATATATATATATATATATATAAGGATTTAAAAAAAAGGGATTATAAAACCCATAGATAGGAAAAACTTTAATTAATGATTTATTATCTCTATACCTATCTTATCTAGTACACCTTTCTTATCTATCTTATAACCTTATAGAAAAAAAGGAGATATATATATATATATATATATATATATATATATATATATATATATATATATATATATATATATATATATATATATATATATATATATATATATATATATATATAGGTATATATATATATATATATACCGGTATATATATATATATATATATATATATATATATATATATATATATATATATATATATATATATATATATATATATATATATATATATATATATATATATATATATATATATATATATATGAGAGAGAGAAATAGAAATGTTGAGAATATATATAGAATGAGATAAAAATTGCAAAAAAGTGAAAAATGTGATATTGGTACTTATTAAATTGCTTATATTTTCTAAACCAAGCCAAAACCAAAATTAATTCATTAAAAAAAATGAAATATACATATATAACAATAATTGAGCAACGTTTGAAAAAAATCGAATAAGTTTTTTTTTCAAGGTCAAGGTCAAGGTCACCAAAAGGTCAAATTTTTTATTTGACCTCCGAGGTCAAAATCATCTAAATAAATGTTGTACAGCTATTCAAGATCTATTAAATGGTCTTTACACGATGCTTCTAAGTGCCATAGAAGCCGAGATATTGTATTTTGACCTAGGACTACTCTCTCAAAATTGAACATTTTGACCAAAGTTTAAAAGGTCATATTTTCTGAACCGTATGAGCTAGAGGCCTGCAATAAACGCCATTCATATTTTCTCAACAAGATCTGTTAGTGTGCCAATTTTCATGCAAATCGAAAGGGGTCAGGGAAAATGTCGTGTTGAAGTGACTTGGAATGACCCAAAAGAGAATTTGATGAGTATATAACATTTAAGTATTATATATTCTATAATTGTGAATGATACTAACCCTGAGGCTGCTATATAAAGATCACATGAAGGATAATGATATGCAAGATCTCTTCCAAATTTTGGGATCCGTGTTCTGTACCATCGTCCACCTTGATTGTGGAATTCAAGATATCTTTCCTCTTCTAAAAACACCATCTGTGAGTCAACAACAAAAATACAAGTTTTTAGATAAAAATAAATAAATAAATACTGTAACTCGTAATAACAAAAAAAGAAAATTAAATAAATAAATAAAATATTGACACATCTAGATACTTAAGAGATTACATTATTCAAAATTTACACCACATATTACTAGTTTTTGAATTTGAATGTATATTATTTAAGGGCCATGATGCAGCAACAGTTTTCCTGTAAAGAAAACCAAATCTGTCAAGAATGATCACACACTAAACCAAATCTATTACGGATGATTACACTATACCCAAGAACACAGGATTTATGGTCTGAAGGTATATCTTCCTGTAACAAATATATCATAACTTTTTCCCTTCTGAAATATAGTGGTACTTAAGCTAATGCATCTTTAAGTATTTTAGTTATCTACAACACAGATTGAATAAACAGAATCAAATTTATTCTGGAGCAGTTAAAATGAAATAAAAAGATATAAAGGAAACATGCATGCACTATAAACATACAAGTGAGAATTATAAAATTCTCAATCGCTTTGTAAATGTAATTGTGTGATGTATATTGAGTGGTATATAAAACACAATCATCACTTTACCAGTTTAATTAATAAACCTTAAAGAATGAATGCTAAAAAACTGAAAGGAAATAAATAATAGCACTCAAAAAGTCATACTTACAAACACTAGCAATGTATCAAAAAAATTAAATCCTTTTCTTAATATGCCAAGGTAAAAAAAAAGACATATGGACAGTTATGCAGAATCACACCAGCCAACATAGAATCAAAACTTAGATATTGAACTTCAAAGTTTACTTACAAAGATTTAAACATACAATGAATTAATAAGGGTTGGTTCAAAAAATTTAATTGCTCTGATAACTTATACACAGGTTGGTTCTATTTTGCCAAACGTTTTTTTTTACTTTTATTACACTCTGGTGAAATTACTCTAAAAGGATGGTTTCTTTTGGCACAACTACATCCATATATATTCTTTCTTTCTTTCTTTATCTTCCTTTATTTTCCCAAGAATGGGAGGGTGCGTGACTGAGCATCGGAAAGAAACATTAGAAAAGAAGAGCATGACTAATTCGAAGAAAGCCAACCACCCACCCCTCAGTACCATTAATTAGCGAGAACTCATCACAGTCAGAACATCCACCCTAAAGCTTCATGGGACAGCGATGGACCTCACTATGGTAGATCGTCAGTGTAAGGGTTTATCCCTTGGCCCCAGATGAGCCCTAACCATACCCCCTCACAATCCCCGCCATTCACTCTGTTTATGCACCTTTCTTCGCCTCTACCAAACTCACATTTCTCTCCTTCAGACATTTCGTTACCACCGACTCAATCCAATTTCTCTTCGGTCTCCCAGCCGGTCGGTCTCCCAGCCGGTCGGTTCCCAACACACTCGCCACTATACATCCGCTTAACCAACCGACTATCATTCATCCTTTCCACATGACCAAACCATCTCCAAGATATTTTCATTTATTCTCTCATTTACCTTTCTCCACCACACATCTCTCTAATAAGTTCATTCCTCATTTTATTAATTCTTCTCTCACACCCACGATACTAAGATTGTCCATCTGAACACATTGAACTTTAGATCTATACTTCTTATTCAGACCATAGTCTACTACCATACAATAACCACAGGTAACAACACTTACTCCCTCATGCATTTCCATTCCATTCCATCCATTCCATCCACCCTTCCATTTCTCCATCTTTCCACTAAGGCTATCCTCTTTCCCTGCCACCCTTTTTCCTCTTCCATTCCATCCATTCCATTCTCCATTCCATCCAACCTCACCATCCATACCATTATTATATATATATATATATATATATATACTACTATACTATATATATATATATATATATATATATATATATATATATATATATATATATATATATGCTATATATACTCTTATATATATATATATATATATATATATATATATATATATATATATATATAACTCTTTCTTTCTATATATATAACTATATATATATATATATATATAAAATAAACAAAATTTAACACACCATTTTATTGCAATTTGTGTAAATGTTACTTTAAAAAAAAAATAAGAAAATAGAAAAGGAAAATGTCAAAGAAAGAGGAATTTAGAAAAAAACAAACCTTTCTATAATCTTCCGTTAAAAGTAAAAAATCAACCACATCATCAAGACACCTTTCAAGATTTCAGTGATAATGCTGAAACATCATAGCATTTAATTTAACTTGGTTTGTAAGTTCCTGCAGCAATGACATACTGTCCATCTTCAGTAACTTTAATTCGGCTGCAAATATCTGGCATTGTAAAATCTTGAAGTAACTCTATATTCATCCGCATATCTATTATATATATATATATATATATGGATTAGTCTTTGGAGTTGCATCTGGTACCGATGCAAGTACTAACAATTTTTTCAAAACGATACTGATACCAATACTGATACTGAAATTTTTGCTGATATTTTTTTTTTTAACCCTATCTATATATATATGTATATATATATATATATATATATATATATATATATATATATATATATATATATATATATATATATATATATATATATATATATATATATATATAGATAGATATATATATAAGTGTTACTTTTGACTCCAAATTTTAGTCTGATACGATAAAGTACTAACAATTTTTTTAAAACTGATACAGATACCAATACTGATACTGAAATTTTTGCTGATTTTTTTTTTTTTTTAAGCAAATAAATTTCTATATATATATATATTTATAAATGTATATATATGTATATATATATATATATATATATATATATATATATATATATATATTACAGTTGTCACCACCACTCACGGAGGCCCTATTCAAGGGGGGTGTTATATGCTAACAAAGTTCACCAACCTAGCGTAAAGTGCGTGATGGAAGGCACAGACGTGAGGCCGTTAAGTGAGAGGAGAGATTCAGCAAACACAGAAGATGGAAGAATTCCACAGGGAAAAGATGTGGCGAGGAATGAAGGAAGCACTGTAGCAAACCCCAGCCTGCATTAAAATATCAACACAAAATCATCATGAATGCAGCAGCCCTTGTTACGGCCGGCGTCATAAAGGTGGTGAAGTGTGAGTGATAAATTCCTCGAGCACTGCTGGATTGCGGTACCTATGAAAGAGATGGGCACAGCCAGCGCAAAGATAGAGGGGTTAAGTGAAGTGGAGTGGAATTACAGAACAGTTTATAAGCCTTTTGGCATTTGACCTCTGCTCCCAAAGCTGGGTGAAACCAGAACCCCCCCTGAGAGGCGTACTCCATGCAGGGGCGAATTGCTGAGCCCCTTGTATAACTGGAGTAACTGAGAAGAGGAAAAAAAAGTCTCACATTCTAAACAGAACTCCCAGTTTCTTTGAGACCACCCTAGCAACCGTTATGATGTGAGGTTTCAAGACATTTTTTGTTTATGTTACGGCCAAGGATGTTTAATATATTGTCAACAGGAGAGATCAGAGAACCACCATCGAAAGAGGTAGGAAAGTTAGAAGGTGAATTAGAGGGAGATTTGTAAAAGTTTGGTTTTAAAATTGAATTTCACAAGGTTGAGACAACCCTAGCCGGAAATTCTATCCAGATCAGCGAGAATAGAATTGGAAAGATTAAGATGAGGGGCAATTCTAGAAGTAAAATGGGGAGTAGAATTGAAATGAGTTGAAGAATGAAGGGTCGAGTCATCGGCATATGGGTGGATAGAGTTAGATGTGCGGGTGAGCAGATCATTACTGAAAGTAGGAATAAAGTATGAGATAAGACAAAGTGTAGCAGGAACACCACTATTGACAGAAAATAAGAAGTCGCCCCATCAACAGCAGATATTGAGCGATTTGAAAGAAAACTAGACATAAATCAGTAAGATAGGAAAGCATATAGCCAGTAGACCTCGAGCAAAGCGTACGGCGGTCAGGTGGGAATGAGATTCAAATGATCTAAGAAATGAGTGTTGAGGGTTTCAAGATCTTAGATAGAATAAGGAAGTGGGAAACTGGGGCTGATAGTTAGAAATATCAAGAACCTTCCGTTTTTTTTCGGAATGGGACGGACATTAAGTGCTACCAACATTGTTAGCATTGAAACAGAGTATTGTTGGGAACGAGGGGCAGGGTCAGCACACAAAAAGCACACTGTCAAAACTGGGGAGGAGCCATCGGGTCATGCCTGCGCTTCCTAATGTTCATAGATTTCTAGAGAGCCATGCACAGTCAAAGGTAATCACATAATAATATATATTATATATATATATATATATATATATATATATATATATATATACTATATATATATATATATATGTGCAAACATTTTTTTAAAAATATATTTTTTTTTGTATATATTCTCTCTCTCTCTCTCTCTCTCTCTCTCTCTCTCTCTCATCTCTCTACTCTGGCAGTCTCTTATATAGATATATATATATATATATATATATATATATATATATATATACATATATATATATATATATATATATATATATATATATATATATATATATATGTTCTAAATCAAAACAAATTAAAACTTACCTTCATTTCTTTCAAAAAGTTTTCTTCGCTTCTTGCTTGACAGACACTGGAAAAAAAAATAATAATTAATTTTTACTTAAAAGCATAATAATAATAATAATAATAATAATGTATGTATAATTATAATAATAATAATAATAAATACTAATAAATAATAATAATAATAATAATAATAATAATAATAATAATAATAATAATAATAATAATAATAATAATAATAATAATTATAGAAATTTTCCCTTTTCTGTTATTACAGAATTTTCAAACTTTCTCATTTCACCTAAAACTATTAAAACTTTCTACCCTAAAAAATTAAGATTTTTTTTTAAACAACTGATGAAAAGCATTTTAGTAAATAATATAAATGAACTTTTCTGATCTCTATTATAAAAGAGAGGAATGATACAACAGGAAAACCTTCATGTAACAGCTTTAAGTGATTGTACTTTTTTGGTATATAACTTATTATGATGATTTCTTGATTAAGATATTGATTGTGTAATTCCTTAAAATTTGCAGAAACAAGTTTCAATATTCTCACACCACTAAAATAAAGTTGAACATATTTAACATTTTTTTTCTTCTTTTTAAATATGCCTAACTCATTCCTCTCAAACTTTCTCACTCACAAAAAGTCCAAATGAATTTAGATTCAAACGGTTTCTAAAAAAAACAAACCTCTGAAAAGGTCTAATGCTGAACAAAATCATTTACTTCTTCCTGGGTGGTCGGCTGTATAAATATTTAAGAAAAATATTTAAAAAAAATAAAATAAAATAAAAAAATGTTCCATAAAAACTCTACCTGATAGAAAAACTTTGTGTGTCAGATTCAAATTCAGCACCCTCAAATTACAGCAATGAACCCATTATTGCTTGATGGAGGATTTTTGTGCCAACCAGTTATTATGCTGATCCAAAATACTTTTACAGATAGCAATCAGAGCTTGGCTCCATTTTGAAATTGTTCAGTTCCAGTTCCATTAATGTAAAAAATTATTCCAGCTCCAGACCCCATTATTTTACAGGCCTAGTACAAATATTGATTGCTCCCAACTTTGGTTCTACCCAATAACTTTTTTAGGATAATTTTGCTGTTCCATATACTAGCATTTTATTTCTACTATATTAAAGCTATAAAGACAATACATTCTTAAGTGCATTGCATTATATGAATCCTAATAAAGAAAGGAATTTCAAAATTATTCCTTAAAAGCATAAAAATGGGAAAACAAAAAATATATATACTTATTTTGCATCAATATTTGTTGAGGGAAGATTGTATAATAGTTTGCAGACTTAATAGTTCTGGTATGCATGTAACAAATAGACTTACAGAATTTGAATTTGATGTAAAAGATATTAAACGTTTATTAGATCATATTGATCCAAGTAAAGCTGCAGGCCCTGATGGTATATATGGTAGAATTCTGAAAGAGGGTAGTACCAGCATTGCAAAGGCACTGTAATTGATTTTTAAGCGATCTATAACATTTGGTGAGGTACCAAATGACTGGAAAACAGCATATGTTGTGCCTATTTATAAGAAAGGTAGTAGGGAAGATTAGGGAAAATATAGGCCAGTTAGCTTAACATCTCTGGTTGTAAAGGTTCAGGAAAAGTTAATGAAAGGTCATATAGAGATATATTTAGAAAGGGTAGGTCATGTCAGACAAACCTTTTAGAATTTATGGAATACATTACTGACCGCATTGACAGAGGAGATCCAGTTGATTTGTATATTTAGACTTTAGCAAAGCTTTTGATAAGTTTCCCCATATAATAAGGCTGATGATGTTATTGCAATGTGTTATAGGAGGAGTGGTACATGGTTGGATTAAAGAGTGGTTGCGAAATAGAAAACAGTGTGTACAACTAAATGGCAACAAATCATCATGGGAAATAGTGAAGAGTGGTGTCCCACAGGGTTCAGTGCTGGGGCCACTATTGTTCCTCATATATATAAATGATTTAGACCAGGGACTTAAATGCAAGGTTTCTAAGCACATGAGCCTATCGAGACTGTCCCAGTCAACCCACTACCCAAACATGCTCATGCAAATCCACAAAGCACCCTAGGGCTTGTCAATTTGTTGTAACTACAAATCCACCAATTTGGCTTAGTCAAAACTAATGATATATAAATATGATACCCAAACCATCCACATGCATTAATAACTAAGTTATGGTCACACATGCCATCTAACAATAACTGCTATAACTAAAAACCCGCCAATTTGGCTTCGTCAATATATTATATGATGCCCAACCCATCCATAAAAGAATCTGCCGTTTCTTAAATGTTGCTGTCGAGTCACACTCAACTCTGGCAGACTATTCAAATTTAACAACCTATTACTGAATGCCTTGCTTATATCAAGATGGCATGCTTTCTTCATAATTTTCTTACTCCCCTGGTCACCTGTCCATGTTCTACTATGAAAAATTTATTGGTCTCCTATATTATCAATAGATTAAATATTTTGTAGACTTGTATCATGTCCCCTCTGAGAAATCGCCTTTCTACAGAAAACATTCCTAACTCCTTCAGCCTCTCCTCATAGCTCTTACCCTCAAACCCAGAAATCATCCTTGTTTCTCTACGTTGCACTCTCTCTAGCATATCTAAGTCTTTCTTTAAATAAGGGACCCAAACTTGTGCACAATACTCTATTACTGGCCTAACATAGCTATTATACAGTTTACTTATTACTTCCTTGCTCTTATGGAAACAACATTGCGATTTATTATGCCCAGCATCTTATTAGCTTTTATTTCTAGCTTCCAAACATTGATTAGCTTCTTTCAAATTACTGCTTATAATCACACCTAAATCTTTTTCTTGGTCCACAGACTCAAGCCAATCCCCATTCATATCGTAGTTAAAACTTTTATTTGAGTAACCTAGGTGAAGAACCTTACACTTTTTACTATTAAAATTCATTTGCCACTTATCTGCCCACCCAAGAAGTTTATCAAGATCATTTTGAATTTTTATGCATCCTTCACTATTCCTAACTGAGGTGGCCACTTTGGTATCATCTGCACAAACTTAGAAACCTTGCATTTAAGTCCCTGGTCTAAATCATTTATATATGAGGAACAATGGTGGCCCCCCAGCACTGAACTCTATGGGACCCACTCTTCACTATTTCCATGATGATTTATTGCTTGCCATTTAATAGTACACACTCTTTTCTATTCCACAACCACTCTTTAATCCAACCATGTACCACTCCACCTATACCACATAACTTTTTCATCAGCCTCATGTGGGGAACCTTATCAAAGGCTTTACTAAAGTCTAAATATACAATCAACTGGATCTCCTCGGTCGATGCAGTCAGTAATGTATTCATAAGTTCTAAAAGGTTTGTCTGACATGACCTACCCTTTCTGAAGCCGTGGAAGTCATACAATACCTTGTTATCTTCTAAATATTTCTCTATATGACCTTTCAGTAACTTTTCCAGAACCTTTACAACCAGAGATGTTAAGCTAACTGGAATATAATTTCCCAAATCTTCCTTACTACCTTTCTTATAAATAGGTACAACATATGTTGTTTTCCAGTCGTCTGGTACCTAACCAAATGTTAGATCGCTTCAAAATCAAATACAGTGCCTTTGCAGTGCTACTACCCTCTTTCAGAATTCTACCATATATACCATCAGGGCCTGCAGCTTTACTCGGGTCAATATGATCTAATAAACGTTTTATATCTTTTACATCAAATTCAAAATTCTGTAAGTCTATTTGTTACATGCATACTAGAACTATTAGTCTCCAAACTATTATCTAATCTTTCCTCAGTAAGCACTGAAGCAAAATAAGCATTGAAAATGTTGACCATTTCCTTATCTGAACTCACTAAATTTTCATCAATTTTAATTGGACCAATTGTCCTATTCTTACTTTTAAAATTTATAAAAGCTAAAACTTCTTCAGATCCTTATTACTGTTCCTTGCTAAATTAATTTCTACCTCTCTCTTTGACTGGTTAAGTTCATTTCTATTTTTCCTATAATTTTCTAAATCATCTTCCCTATTACTACCTTTGAATATTTTAAAACATCTATACGCTTTTCATTAATTTTCTCTCTTATCTCTCTATTCCACCAAACAGGTTTTCTCTTTGCCAACCTAATGGGTTTATCTTTAAAACATACTGACTGAATATTCATTAAAATTTGTAAAATGTTCCCACATGATAAAAAAACAGTTTTGGTCTTTAAACTCTTTATCCCAGTTAGTTGTACTAAGCATGTCTCGAAATTTGGTAAAATCGCCATTTCGGAAATCTAAGATCTTTTCCTTATTAACTTGCAATTTGGGCCCAGATATTACATTCATATTAAATCTAATTATATTATGGTCACTAAGTCCTAAATTCTCCTCAACTCTAACTTCATCCACCATACTTTCATCATTAGTTAATATTAAGTCTAATAGTGCATCGTATCTTGTGGGTTCTTGGACCATCTGGGTCAAAAAGTTATCTAGTATACAATTTATGAATGCAGAACTACTATGGTCCATATTAGACAAAGAATCCCAATGAATGCCAGGAAAATTAAAATCACCCATTATGACTATACCTTTTTCTTTACTGTGGCATGCTGTCTCAATTTCTTTCACAATTTCCGCGTCTAATTCTTGACTCTGGCCAGGAGGTCTATAAAATGCCCCTATTCTAAATGATTTATTGTATATAAGAATATCTACCCACACTGATTCAATGTCATGATTCATTTTAAAGTCAAGTCATTAATACAGATTGAATATTGCTTTTAACACAAACCACACCACCACCTTCTTTCCTCTATGCTGGTATAAATAAGTGAATATCCGTCTATTTCATATTCCTGAAAGGAGTCTCCATATAATTCTTCATTAACCCATGCCTCAGTTATGCAAATAATGTCTAGATTCTCATTTATGGTATAGCTAATCAGCTCATCTTTTTTATTTCTAAGGCTATGAGCATTTGTGTAAAAACATTTGATACTCGCTAGAAATGCTGTTATTTTTATTATCATCATCATTATTTGAACGTGTAACAACACTAGCTTTTATTTATCTCCCCACTATTATAGTTACCATTGCTATTATTTGTACATCTGGAATTTAGCCCACCACCCCCCAACTTTACCTAGTTTTTTGCTAAACAAGTCTCCAAACTGGTGCTGAAAAGCCCAACACCTTTAGGCTCAAGTGAACTCCATCTGCTGCAAAAGATCTTTATCAGAAATTCTCTTCACAAATCCAAAAACCTAATATTTTCTGAAAGATAATTTCCTCACCCTTTCTTTTACACCTAAAGCCCTACTCCCCATTCCTGACCTGCTGCACCTAACCTAGGAAATTGCAAATCTAGAAATCATGCACCTTCTTCCACTAGCTTTTATCTTCTGAATCAATCTCTATAATCTGCTATTAATTCTTCCTGACCTTCTATGTCCTATATCATTTGTACCCATATGACAATCACATCTGAATCAACATTTGTAGAATCAATCTCTCTATCTATCCTATCCACGATATAACTCTCACCCTGGCACCTGGATAACATACTCTCAATAGTTTCTTTTATTCTTTTGAAAAGTCCTATCTAGGTGTCGTATGTCATAGAGTCTCCAATTAGCATTGTTTCAGTCTTCCCTTTAGAAACTCAACATTACCATTGGCACTCTCTGATCCCTCCCCATCTGGAAGACAGTCGAACCTGTTACTGCAGGTCACAGGCTGACTGACTTTCGAGATCCTCATCTTTAAATTATTATTTCTATTTTCTACAACTCTATATTCATCTGCAGACCTATTATCAACTACTTTATCCTTTTCCCTCTCATCTTCCTGCCTAGGTGAATCACTATTCCTGTCTACCCCTAGGTCCCGCTTCCTCCTCACCTCGACATCCCTACTAACCTTTTTCCTAACACTTCCCTCCTTTCTCAACTCAAATACTTCTTCTTTCAATCCATGCATATCTTCACTCAGTCTTGCAATCTCCTTCCTTAAAAACACATTCTCTGCATTCAATACACAAACAGGGCAGCTATCCACATATTCACAGTCCCACAGTTATCACACAGACCAGGGACTAAGGCTAGTGGCCCGGATGGCATTCCTCCCCGTGTTTTGAGGGAGTGTGCTTCTGAGCTGGCGCCTGTCCTCATTCAACTCTACTCTCTATGCCTTAATACTAATACTTTTCCTCAGTGCTGGAAGCGTGCTTTTGTTCAACCTGTCCTGAAAAAAGGTAGCCATTCTGATCCTTCTAACTATCGCCCTATAGCTCTTACTAGTATTCTATCTAAAGTCTTTGAAACTCTTCTTAACTCTCATTTCCTGGATCATCTGGAGTCTCATTCCTTCTTTTTTTTCTTTTTTTTTTCAGATCATCAGTATGGCTTTCGACGTTCGAGATCAACTGGTGACATACTTTCCTATCTAATTGATTTATGGTTTTCTGCCCTTAGGGACTATGGGGAGTCTTTGGCGTGGTGGACTTGACTTGCATATCCAAGCTTTTGACTGGGTATTGCATGCGTCGCTGCTCTCGAAGCTCCCTTCCTTTGGGTTTCCTCCTTCTCTTTGCTTACTCATGTCTAGTTTTCTCTTCGATCGATCCATATCAGCACTTGTTGATGGAGCATCCTCTTCCTCCTTTCCTGTTAATTGTGGTGTTCCTCAAAGTTTGTTTTATCTTCAACTTTATTCCTACTTTTCATCGACGCGATCTCTTCAGTTGTACTTCTAACTCTGTTCCTCTTATGCCGATGACTCAACTCTCCATTCTTCTACTCATTTCAAATCTGCTCCCTCTTTTGCATCTACAGTTGCCTCTCGTCTTCAGCTTTCCGATTCTATTCTTGCTGATCTGGATGGGGATTTCCGGTGGGGTCACATAACCTTGTAAATTCAACTTCTTTACATCTCTCTCTCAAAAAACACCTCCCAGCTTTCCTATTTTCTTCGGCGGCTCTAACGTCTCACGTGTTACTAACAAACATTCTTGGTCTCAACATAAACAACAAATTGTCTTGGAAACCTCGCATCACAACGGTTAGCTTCAATTGGCCTCAAAAAAAAAATGGGAGTTCTGTTCAGGTTGGGTTTTTTTCCTCTAAACAGTTACTCCGTTATATAAGGGCCTTATTAAGCCCTTGTATGGAGTACTGTTCTCACATCTGGGGGGCTCCGTCTCCACCCTTTCTTTGGATAGGGTTGAGTCTAAAAGCTAAGAGACTAATAAACTGTCCCCTACTTTCCAAACTCTCTTGACCCTCTATCTCTGTTGCGCGCGTTGGAGCACTATCTCTTTTCTATAGGTACTATAGCGGCAAATGCTTTCGGGGAGTTGTCTCTAAGCATTCCACCTCCTTGCATGCGCCCTCGGAGTCACAAAGGGGTTACTTGCTCTCGCACAAAATTGGCAGTATTGAGAACCCCCAGACTTGTTGGATTTGTGGTGCCTCTTTTCTTTCCAACCTACTTCTGTTCTGTGGAACTCCCTTGCCTTCTTCTGTTTTTCCTGCTGTAATTAATCTTCCCCTCTTTAAAGCCCGTCTCATCACCTGAGAGATTTCGCGTTAAGCTGAGGTTTGGGTGGGTTCTCACCGTTTTATCTTCACCCCTCGCTTGAAAGGAGGCCTGCCCGTGAGTGGTATTAAAAAAAAGA
>JABUQX010140366.1:0-12500 GCA_015478945.1 Trachelipus rathkii
GATAGATAGATAGATAGATAGATAGATAGATAGGTTGACATATAGATAGATAGTTAAATAGTCACTTAGATAGAGAGTGTATATTGTTACATATATTAACATCAAAATTTGAATTTTATGTCGGATTAATCGTGCATGTAATTAGTGAATGGCAACAGAAAATGAATTTACATAGATTATTAGATTTGTATTTTCATTTGTCGTGCCACGTTTAAGGATTACAGAGAACACATTGCTGATAGCCCGTTGTTACAGATGGGTTTTCACACCGAGCAATTCCATGACTCCTAGATTTGTATTCCACTCATCCGATTCGCTTCGTGAGATTATAAAGCCATTGCTTCATTTACTTCCAGACTTGGAGATTAAGTTTTAAAATTGCCTACTCCACTTTTCTTTTTCTTTCTCAAATAAAAAAACGTTTTTGTTTGGATTGTGTTAAAAAACACTGACCATTGAAAAAAAAAAAAAAGAAACCGAAAATATTCTTAATTTAAAAAAAAAAAAATGTTTTCACAAATGTAGGAAAAAAAAAAGGAAGAGCGAACGTCATTAAATATGAAGGAATGAATCGGACTCGGCTTAAACCACTTTTCTCTCAATCCGGAATAGTCTTCACTTGCGTCAACATTCATGGCGGGAATTTCGTCAAGAGCGGCCCGGCTCGGCTCGGCCCAACTCGGCCCGTCCGCTTGTAAAATCCAAAGTCGCCGCGCGTCATTGTCATTCGCAGTCCAAGTTTTGGATTTTGATGGGATTTTCGAAGTGGTCGAGCGAAAAACAAGCAAACCTTTTTTTTTTCTTTTTACCCTAATACTTTTTTTATTCTCTCTCTCTATTTATATATCTATTTTTTATATATTTATGTATCTATGAATCCATATATCATTTATCTGTATATCTATATCTAATCATATATATATATATATATATATATATATATATATATATATATATATATATATATATATATATATATATATATATATATATATATATATATATATATATATATATATATATATATATATATATATATATATAATAGTATATATATATATATATATATATATATATATATATATATATATATATATATATATATATATATATATATATATAGATTTTATTTTTTTTATTTTTTTATTATTATATATTATTATATATTATTATTATTATTATTATATTATTATTATTATTAAACATATATATATATATACATACATATATTTGATTATTATTACATATTATTATTATTATTATTATTATTATTATATTATTATTACATATTATATATTATTATATATATATTATATATTATTAAATTATATTATATTATTATTATATTATATATTATTATTACATATATATATATTATTATTATTATTATTATATATATATATATATATATATATATTATTATTATTATTATATATTATATATTATTATTATTATTATATTATTATTATTATTACATATATTATTACATTATATACATATATACATATACATATTATTATTAATATATTATTATTAATAATACACATATACATTATTATTATTATTGTTACATATATATAATATATATATATATATATATATATATATTATATATATATATATATATATATATATATATATATATATATACAGTGGCGAAGCGTCCAGTCATCTATTGATGCGGCGATGACTGACCAGATGAGATAAAAAATAAATCAATCCTTTTTTCAAATTTCATTATTATTTTCATTTTTACTATTATATATATATATATATATATATATATATATATATATATATATATATATATATATATATATATATATATATATATATATATATATATATATATATATACATGCGCTTGAAAAAGCGGATCAATTAAAATGAATTAATATTAATATAATATGCCCAGGTAATCTCTAAACTTGTCGGATTAATTGCGAGCACATTATCATTATTATTATATAATGTTCACATCTCTACGCCAATCAAATTGCGCCAAAAATGTATAGTGATATAACATGGTTAGCTCATCTATAGATTTGTCGCTGAAGCCCTATTTGAGCGAATTTGTTTCTCATATTAAAGCATAAGTACTTTAAAATTTCGTTCAAACTTCGGACTTCTGAAATATAGTAAATTATTAAAGAAATTATAAATTCATAAATTATTATTAGAATCAGTGAAATACAATAATAAATTTTACTCTTTTTACAAAAATAAGTCAATTAAAGTTCCTTACTTTAGAAATAATATATATTTTATAAAGTACGAAATATAATGAAACAAGCTTAAAATATTGGCAAAAATTCGTTTTCCTTGAAAGAAAAATGTATTTTAATGGGAAACTACTTTGAAAAATAACCCAAATATATTATTATTATTATTATTATTATTATTATTATTATTATTATTATTATTATTATTATTATTATTATTATTATTATTATTATTATTGAAATTTAATATGAATTTGATTTTTTTGCTGTTTTTTTTTATTTTTATTCTTCCTTTCCAATTCTAATTTAAAAACTACTTGGCCGCTCTCTCTCTCTCTCCTATATACATACTTTATATATATATATATATATATATATATATATATATATATATATATATATATATATATATATATATAATATATATATAACTTTGATAAGGTTCCCCACATAAGGCTGATGAAGAAGTTACTTCAAGTATAGGTGGAGTGGTACATTTTTTTTTAGTTGTCACCACCACTCACGGCAGAGCCCTATTCAGGGAGGGGGTGTTACACGCCAAAATTTATCTGCTAGCGCAAATTACGCAGATGAGAACAGACGCAGTTTTAAAGTGAGTGAGATTAAATTCAGCAGGAACAAAGAAGATGGAAGAGAATCTCTACAGAACAGAGGTGGGAAAGAAGGAAGCACCGCAGAGAACTAGCCTGGAGTTACCAAGATCCACACAAAACTCGTGCGCAGACACAGCACCCCTTGTGCTACGAGGGCGCCGTAAAGGTGGTGGTACACGGGTGGTAAGTTCCCGAGTACCTGCCGCTGTGGTACCTATAGAAAAGAGATAGTACCAACATGGCGCCGCAAAGATAGAGGGTCAAATGAACTGGAAAGTACAGGACAAGTTTATAAGCCTTTGGCCTTTGACTCGACCTTGTCCAAAAGCCGGGTGAAACCAGAGCCCCCAAAGATATGGGAGAACATACTCATATAAGGGCGATGAGACCCTTTATAGCTGGAACTGAGAAGAGGAAAAAGTCTCGCAGTCTAAACAGAACTCCCAGTTTCTCTCGAGGCCGCCCTAGCAACCGTTGTGATGTGAGGTTTTCAAGACATTTTTTTTATGTTAAGGCCAAGGATGTTTATATTGTCAACAGGAGAGACGAGAGAACAGTCGAAAGATATAGGAAAGTTAGAAGGTGTTTTAGAGGGAGATTTGTAGAAGTTGAGTTTTTAAAGAATTGAATTACTGCTGAGACGACCCCAATCGGAAATTCTATCCAGATCAGCGAGAATAGAATCGAAAGATTAAGACGAGAGGCAATTCTAGAAGTAAAAAGGGGTATAGAATTGAAATGAGTTGAAGAGTGAAGGTCGAGTCATCGGCATATGAGTGGATAGAGTTAGATGTGCAGGTGAGAAGATCATTAATGAAAAGTAAGAATAAAGTAGGAGATAAGACAGAACCCTGAGGAACACCACTATTGACAGAAAAGAAGAAGTCGCTCCATCAACTACATCCGATATTGAGCGACATGAAAGAAAGCTAGACATAAGTAAGCAAAGAGAAGGAGGAAACCCAAAGGAGGGGAGCTTGGAGAGCAGTGACGCGTGCCATATCCGGTCAAATGCTTTGGATATGTCAAGCGCCACCACGCAAGTCTCCCCGTAGTTCCTAAGAGCGAAAAACCATAAATCGGTTAAATAGGAAAGTATATCGCCAGTAGACCTTGAACGCCGAAAGCCGTACTGGTGATCGGAAAGAAGAGAATGAGATTCCAGATGGCCTAAGAAGTGAGAGTTAAGAAGTGTTTCAAAGATCTTAGATAGAATACAAGTGAGAGCTATAGGGCGATAGTTAGAAGGATCAGAGCGGCTTCCTTTTTTCGGAATAGGTTGGACATGTGCGTGCTTCCAACACTGAGGGAAAGTGCTAGTATTGAGACATAGAGAATATAGTTGAACGAGGGGCGGGGGTCAGTACGTAAGCACATTCCCTCAAAACTCGGGGAGGAATGCTTATCCAGCCACCCCTCAAGCCTTCCTAATCAAAATCAGATCTCAGGAGCCCAAAACCAGACTCAAATGTAATCACAGGTAGAGACATGGGACACCCGAGAGAAGGAGGAGGATTGCCAGAGTCGTCCAGGGTTGAATTAGAGGAAAACAGGAGGCCGAAGATTGGCCTTTCAGTTGGAGAGTTAGCAACATTGCCATCAGATTGAATAAGAGGAGGAAAGATGATTTATAGAAATTGTTAGAGATGTTTTTGCAAGAGCCAAGAAAGATTTGTTAGTAGGGAGATCCAAGGAGTTAGCGCACCGCTGATGAAAGCCCGCTTGCTCGTCCGAAGAGCATCCCTGCAACGATTTCTAGATGAATGAAAATTAGCGTGAGAGTGATGAGAGAATCGAGAATTTTTCCACTCCTGATACGTCGCTGTCTCTAGCCTGAATGGCCAGCAGAACAAGCACAATCGAACCGATTATGAGAGAAAGATTTTGAGTTAAGAGAACAACCTGCTTTATCTTGTCAATGATTACAGCCTCACCCTTAGTGGTAGAAGCCAGCGTCATCAGAGTCAAAGAATACCCACTATATTTAGCGTAGAATCGACGCAGTAAGCCCCCAATCAGCCCACTAAAGTGCCAGAAAACTTACAAAGGCATGATGGAGCTGTTGGAGAGAAAGTATTGAAAATTAAGAGATATAAGGTTGTAGTCAGATTTACCAATAGGGCGAAGGTGGTGTATTTGTAGAGAGAAGGACTAGTGGTGAAACATAGGTCAAGTGTGTTCCAGAATTGGTTGAAAGAGTAGTTGTGGAATAGAAAACAGTGTGTACAAATAAATGGGCAATAAGTCATCATGGGAAATAGTGAAGAGGTGTCCCACAGGGCTCAGAGCTGTCATTATTGTTCTCATATATATATAAGTAATTAATCTATGGACTGGAAATGCAAGGTTTCTAAGTTTACAGATGATACCAAAGTGGCCACCTCGTTAGGAAAAGTGAAGGATGTATAAAGATTCAAAATGATCTTGATAAACTTCAGGGCAGATGTTTCCTCTGAAATAAATTTTTATAGTAAAAATTGTAAGGTTCTTCACCTAGGTTTCTCAAATAAAAGTTTTAATGAATGGGATTGGCTTGAGTCTGTGGACCAAGAAAAAAGATATAGGTGCACTACAATTTGAAAATAGCTAATCAGTGTTTGGAAGCAAATAATAAAGCTAATATGCTAAGTATAATAAATCGCAATGTTGTTTACAAAAGCAAAGAAGTAATAAGTAAACTGTATAATATTATGCTAGGCCAATAATAGAGTATTCTGCACAAGTTTGGGCCCCTTATTTAAAGAAAGACTTTGATATGCTAGAGAGAGTGCAAAGTAGAGCAACAAGGATGATTTGGGTTTGATGCAAAGAGCTTGAGGAGAGGCTGAAGGAGTTAGGAATGTTTTCAGTAGAAAGGCGATTTCTCAGACGGGACATGATACAATTCTACAAAATTTTTACATCTATTGATAATACGGAGACCAATAAATTCTTCATAGTAGAGCACGGACGGGAGACCAGGGGGCATAACAAGAAATAAGAAGAAAGCAATATCCTGGATATAAGAAAGGTTACTGGGCCATAGAGTTGTTAAATTTGGAATGGTTTGCCACAGGATTGTATATATAATTGTATATATATATATATATATATATATATATATATATATATATATATATATATATATATATATATATATATATATATATATATAATGTCGAAATAGGGAACCGGGAACTGTAGCGATGACTGCTGGAAAATGCCACGCCTCGCCACTGATATATATATATATATATACAGTTATCATATATATATATATATATATATATATATATATATATATATATATATATATATATATATATATTATGTATATATATATATATATATATATATATATATATATATATATGTATATATATATATATATATATATATATATATATATATATATATATATATATAGAGAGTGTATATATATATATATATATATATATATATATATATATATGTTTATAAATATCATATATATATATATATATATATATATATATATATATATATATATATATATATATATATTCCAGTAGGTTAAATGACAAAATGACAGGCTATCAAAACCAGATCTGTTTCCTCTTTCAGTTTTTCAAGTAATATAATAAAATGACGAACATTTAAAGAAAAGGAAAAATTAAAATTTAAACTTCAAACAAAATATTGACACAATATGTAATAAAACCATCGTAAATGGTCACCAAAAATTTTTAGAAAGATTTTTTTATAAAAAATTATCTGTTACTATATCATTTACAAATGCACGTTTATTAATATTGATATTATTTTTTATTATCAATTAGAGATGATTCTGGAAATTTCTAAAATTGTTATTATCTGTTGAAGCAAATATGCATTGTTGATATTTTTGCAATTATATTCATTCTCTCTCTATGGGCCATTATCACTAAGGTTGCATCATTTATTCCTAGACTGGCTATAAGATTGATGGTGTATTTTTTTTTATAACATACTAGTAGTATCTCCTATATATATATATATATATATATATATATATATATATATTTTTTTGTTATTTATATATATATATATATATATATATATATATATATATATATATATATATATATATATATATATATATATATATATATATATATATATATATATATATATATATATATATTGTTTTTTTTTGTTGTTGTTTGTTTTTTTTTGTGAAATTTCGGCAATGTATTTTGTATAGTCCCACATTTTTATTTTTTATTACAGGTTTAAGAATATTCTTTAGTGTAAGATGCCGATTGTACCAAGTTTAAGTTTTTTGAAATTTCTAACGATTTAATGTCTAAGTTACTTGGATATACCAATATATTTTCTATTTTGAACGATATTGATTCGTTAATGTTATAAAAAAAATGTTCGCTGAGATGACTATACTTTATTTATTATGACTTCTAAATATTTAATAAATTTAAAAACATCTTTTAATATATTTAATCTCGTCTGTTAAGAATTGAGTACTGCATATTCAATACGCTCTCAAAAATTGATCTATGGTCAAAGCTCTTTATTGTTTTTTTCTATGTACTTTAAAACTTATATGTCCCTCAAACGATAAAAAGCCAAAAAATTTACAAAAGCTAATTTATCATTAATAGGTTTTTCTAATTTCAAAATAATTGAAGGAACATAATAATTTATAACAAAGCAACAAAGTGACGTAAATATTTATATAAAACATTGCTAAATTATTTAAGTTTCAAAGTGCTCCATAAATACATTGCATAAAGCAGGCCGTAAGGGGAACCCATACCTTAACTCGTACACTATGCATGAAATGTTCCATCAAAAGACATTATTTAAACTCATTTTCATTAATTATTTTTTTTAATTAAGGGTAACGGTACTGACAGTTAAATATATGATCTTCCAATAGCTTCACCAAGCATGTCCAACGTCAAGACAAAGGAAACAAACCTAAGCAGAGATACTACCATCATAACAAACAAAAAGTTTTATTTACAAAATATATTTCTTTTTAATATGTTTACGAAATCAGTTCAATTATCTAAGAGAAATATTGCTTATTTTTAAATTATTGTCAACCAATTTTGGAAGTTTCCTTGCGATGTACGAACAAATTTAAAGAAAGTTTATAGGCAAGGTAATACTTTCAATATTTGAAATAATAGGTTTTTAGGGAACATTTCGGTTATTTGCTTTAATTGAGGTAAGTCGTAAAATTAAGATATTTTTTGTAAGTAAAATTTAAATAGCTTCAACAATTCGGAATAATCTTTCAAAATGTCTTACCAAATACTAAAATGTAACCTCCGATATATATATATATATATATATATATATATATATATATATATATATATATATAAAAATATATAAATAGTATATATATATATATATATATATATATATATATATATATATATATATATATATATATATATATATATATATATATATATATATATATATATATATATATATATATATATATATATATATAAATGTTTATAAATATATATGATTAAATATATATATATTCTTATTATTATAAATATATATTCTTATAGATATTACATATACATACATATTATTATTATCCATATTATCATCATCATTAAATATTATTATTATTATTATTATTATTATTATTATTATTATTATTATTATTATTATTATTATTATTATTATTATTATTATTATTATTATTATTTTTTCTCATATTATTGTTCTTATGTTATTATTATTATTATATATTATATTATTATTATTATTTTTATTATTATTTCCATATTATTATTATTAATATTCTTACGAAGTTAGGTTTTCTTGGGAAAGATTATTAATGTCATTATTATTATTATTATTTATTATACATATGTTTCTGTTGTTGTAATTGTCGTTGTTAAATTATTAATACTATTTTTATTACTATACAGATATATAACTAGAAATATGTTTTTGTTATTATTATTATATATTATTATTAATATATATAGAGACATATTATTATTATACGTATATATATATATATATATATATATATATATATATATCACGGCGTCTCTCTGGCTACAATTCTATATACATATCGATTGCATGGATTCGAACACATTTCATAAAAGTGAAATAAAACTGTGTAGAGTCAAATTTAAACTATAGTAATAAAACAGCTTCACACCTTTAAGAAGTTAATTAAAGAAATATTAAAGTTTAAATCTACGTAAACTAACGTAACTCAACATAACCTTACTTAACGTATCATAACCTCACTTAACGTAATTTATTTTTATATTTATAATTTATTTCACTTTGCATTGTTTAAAAATGTTTCTGTTCCATGCGCGATTTATAGTACATTTTGTGAGATAACGTATGTTTTAAAAAAATTGACTTAAGCTTAACTGGAAGCAGATAAATAGACATGATATATATATATATATATATATATATATATATATATATATATATATATATATATATATATATATATATATATATATATATATATATATATATATATATATATATATATAAAAATAAAATTATATAAGTAATGAGATTTAGTATTTTAGCAAATACTAAGATGTCTCATCCTATATATTTAGATTTATATATATATATATATATATATATATATATATATATATATATATATATATATATATATATATATATATATATATATATATATATATATATATATATATAGGGAAAGGAAATACAAACAGTGGATTTGTCAACCCCTTAATTTAGATATCAAATTTTGGGATTCAAAATCAATATAACGAAATTATTGATTTAAAAAAGGTTATGTTTCTTGGTCGTGTGTATGCTCATATGTGTGTGTACTAAACCGTGTACGTAAGTATATATATATGTGTGTGTGTGTGTGTATTCGTCTGTGAAGTAATCAATACGTCAAATTAGCCTGAAAATCAAGCACCATCGCTGATTCTAATGTAAAGGCAATTAGTCAAATGTGTGAATATTATAGCATATGTGTGTGTGTTTGTGTGTGTGTGTGTGTGTGTGTGTGTGTGTGTGTGTGTGTGTCAGAGTGTGTTTGTTGAATGTGTTGGTGCGTGTTAGTGTTTAGGTGTATTTGTGGATGTGTTTTTAGGTGTGCTGGTGTAATTGTTTGTGACTTAATTTTAAGCCTTTTTTTTTAATTAAAAAGCAAAGATGTTTTTTTATTATATATATATATATATATATATATATATATATATATATATATATATATATATATATATATATATTTGTCTTGTATATATATATATATATATATATATATATATATATATATATATATATATATATATATATAAGTTATTATATATATATATATATATATATATATATATATATATATATATATATATATATATATATATATATATATATATATATATATATATATATATATATATATATATATATATTATTATTTATATAGAGATATATATATATATATATATATATTTTAAAAAAAAATATATATATATAAATCAAGTATGGAAAGAAAGAAAAATACCAACAGAATGGAGGAAAGCAGTAATCTGTCCGATACATAAGAAGGGAGATAAAAGAATATGCGGAAATTATAGAGGAATAGTATTGTTGGTGGGGGTGAGTAAAATATATGAGAGGATCTTGGAAAAAAGATTGAGGATGGAGGTCGAGGACAAGATTGGAAAATGGCAGCACGGTTTCAGACCAGGGAAAAGTACCACAGACCTAATATTTTACATGAAGATGCTAACAGAGAAAATCATAGAGTGGAATGAGAAGGCGTATGCTGCATTCATAGACTTGGAAAAGGCATTCGATAGAATAAATAGGGAGAGACTGTGGAGAGTGTTAGAAGATCCGATGTATGCCATACCAGAAAGTCTGATAGCAGCCATTAAAAGTATGTATGAAAATCCAATAAATACGGTTAGAGGAACAGGAAGAGAGAAGTGGTTTGAAGTGAAAACGGGGGTTAGACAGGGAAGTGTACTGTCACCATTGCTCTTTGCACTTTACCTGGACAGCTGCCTTAAAAGGATATGCATAAGGGAAAATAGGGAGCACACTTTGGTTTATGCGGATGATGCGGCAGTGATAACATCAGGAGCTCAAGACCTGCAAGAAGCTGTGAATAGGTGGAATGAGGTACTGAAGTCAATGGGCATGAGAATAAACAGAGAGAAAACGGAAATAATGGTGATTGCAAGAGAGAGGGAAGAGATAGTAGTGAACATAGAAGATATAAGGCTTAAGCAAGTGAATTGATCAAGGAAGACAAGATGACGAGTTGAAAGGGAGAATAGGAGATTCTCACAGAATGTGGGAATGTTATACCCGTTGCTAAAGGAGAGAGGGATACCAACAGAGGTTAAAATATTAATATATAAAACAATTCTGAGACCGATATTGCTGTATGGATCTGAATGCTGGACAATGAATACGGCACAGAAAAGCAGGAAAAAAAGCTGCGGAGATGAGGTGCTTAGAATCGTGAAATGTGGAGATTAGGCGCGAGCTGAAGGTGGAGTCTGTTCTGGATCTGGTGGGAAAACAACAGTTGAGATGGTACGAACATGTTAGAAGAATGAAAGATGAGAGATACGCGGCAAAATGTTACGCTATACGTCCGGCGGGAAGAAGACCAAGGAAGAGATGGGTAGATGGAGTTGTGGCAGCTGCAATGAAGAGAGGACGAAACCTTGAACAGGTGGAGGAAGAGGAGATGTACCGAGACAGGACGGCATGGAGGGGCTTCGTAAGTGAGAGGGTATATATATTATATATATTATTATATATTATTATATATATATATATATATATATTATTAAAATGATTAAATTATTATATAAAAAGATGTATGATATAAAAATATATATATATATATATATATATATATATATATATATATATATATATATATATATATATATATATATATATATAGAAAATATATTATTTTATTTATATATATATATATATATTATATATTATATATATATATATATATATATATATATATATATATATATATATATATATATATATATATATATATATATATATATATATATATATATATATATATATATATATATATATATATACCAATCTTCCCACAATGTTAGGGTAAAGGTGGTAGAATGAAAGATGTTTGTTAATTCTTTCAAGCACCTTCCTATGTTACTCTTACAGGAAGAAAAGAAACAAAAAAAAGGAAATAAGAGCGCCATATTTCCGTTGCAATGAGAGCATGATTGATTTGAAAAATTTATTGATTTCAAAGTTGATTTACAGATGTTATAAAAATTTACAAGTAAAAGGAATAAAGTCTATATATGTCTTTTGTTTCTTTGATTCAACCTTACCTAAAAGATCGGTGAAGCTGGAACAGTCCCAGATGTACAGCTGGAGAAATCAGTTCCTGAACAGTTTTCTTTTCAAATATTTTAATCATTTGAATTTATGTTTGCAACAATGATGCAAACTATTGTGTTGCCATGACAATAAAGAATAAAGCTTACCTAGCACGTCACATTGTCAACGCAACACTATAGTTTGCATCATGGTTGCAAACATAATTTCGCATGATTAAAATATTTGAAAAGAAAACTGTTCAGGGACTAATTTCTCCAGCTGTACTTTGAGTAATTGTGAAGCAAGGAAAAAAAAT
>JABUQX010140366.1:25000-39879 GCA_015478945.1 Trachelipus rathkii
TATATATATATATATATATATATATATATATATATATATATATATATATATATATATATATATATATAAATTCTGAATTTTTTAAATGAATATGTTCTTTACAGTCAGATTGTAGACCTAGAAACTCTTAATGCTGATTTTATTTTGTTGAAAAAAATAGGAAAAACAAGTACTAAAAAATTTACCATGAAATACTCGCGCCTTAACATTTATGGATTGTGCACCACAAGAGAAGTTGTTTTTTCTTAAAAGACTCAAATCCTACCTTCGCAATTCTACATAAGTAAAGAAAAACGAGATACTAGTTAAGCTGCACAATAAAATGGAGGAATTGATCAATAATTTTGCTGCTAAGAGGGCAAGAAAAATATAAATATTTTTTTTAATATAAAAAAACATCTTGTATTTCGAAATTGCTATCAACGCTAGATTTATTCCTTGTATTCAAGTATATATATATATATATATATATATATATATATATATATATATATATATATATATATATATATATATATATATATATATATATATATGTTTTTATATATATATACTATCAGTGGCAGGTTTCTCAGGGGAGCAGTACCTTCTGTATAATTTGAAAAGCATTGAAAATTAGAGAAAAGGTCTCTTACTCATCTTATTTCAATAATTTATACTCATATAATATTTATTTGATTATAATTTCAAAAAAAAAAAAAATAATTATTTCTTGAATTCGCTTCAAAGTAAATATGAGAAGTTGGAAAAATTTTGTGAATAATGTTTTTGTAACATTACTAAAATACAAACTACAAAATCCCTTTCCACTGCACTATCTTTTGGGCTAGAGAATCAAAAAAGGCGCATTCTATTAAAACCAAATCCATTTCAAGTTTAATACTTTCCACTCTCTCTCTCTCTCTCTCTCTCTCTCTCTCTCTCTATATATATATATATCTCTCTCTATATATATATATATATATATATATATATATATATATATATATATATATATATATATATATATATATATATATATATATATATATATATATATATATATATACTCTATACTCTTCACTATATACATATATATATGCTCTTATATATGTGTTATGTATGTGTGTATGTGTGTGTGTGTGTGTGTGTGTGTGTGTTGTGCGAGTCTGTTTGGGCGATTCAGAGTCCTTATCCTATCTCCTCTCTATATATATATATATATATATATATATTTATATATATATATATATATATATATATATAAATATATATATATATATATATATATATATATATCTCACTATCTCACTACTGCTATATATATATATATATATATATATATATATATATATATATATATATATATATATAAATATATTTCATCTCCCAGGTAGGGCTTGCTTGTCAGTTAACCAGCATGTTTTCCTTCTGGCCTAGAAAATCTTGATCGACACTCAGAAAACTTTCTCCTGAGGTGTTCCATTCGCTAGTCCTTAAGTTATTATATACTCTCAGGTTGAGTTTCACCCTTTCGGTTGGAATTATAAGTATCTTCCATTTGGCCTCAGAATTCGTTCTCTCAGAACTCTCCAGAAGATTGCATGTCTAGGTGCATAAGATTCCAACGCTGGCCAGTCCATTTATATATATATATATATATAGAACCTTACATTTCATTCTCTTTCCCTTGTACTAAAACTGCTAAACCTTGTTTTATGAGAAATTATTGTTGTCTTAATCCCGGAATGACAAGAAATAAATTCTTCGAGACCCTAAAAATTTTCTTCTTAGAAAATGCAACATTCTTTCTGGTTCCTCTACCTCCCTCACACTCTTTCTGAAATTTTCCAATTTATAATGTCTAGCTTTGCTTCTTCATATCTCCCTCTTCTTGTATCTCTGATGGTAATATTTCTGTCATAACTTCTGCTAAAGCTGAAGGGTCTATCCATTTTTTGCGTACCAAAATAATGGAAGTTGGCCGCTCGATAATTTTTGAAAACTTTTATATTTTGCATGGAGTTAATGTTATCCCTGGAGAGTTCAGAACCACCATTCGTTTTTGTAGATTTACTCTGGTTGTAACAGGGTGAGCCAAAATGTTTGACCAGGTGGAGCAAAATTTATCACTTATTAGAGGTAACATTTTAAGTCATATCTCCATATTGGTAATTCTTATACCAAATTTCATAGAGAGTGATTTGTTAGGGATACTTTAAGGTACATTTGGCCTTTTATGTTTTTTTTTGGCAAAATAATATTTCACCATGAAAATGAATCCGAAAAATTGTGATAAAAATCGAAGAAATTTCCATTTTCGTGGGTGTATTATTAAAAGAAGGAAATAATTTAACGCTATGAAATTTGGTGTGATGATACATACTGAAGTATGGTTTAACCTAAATCTTATTTGAAGTTTGGTGAATATTTTTAAAAAAATTTACAGGGTGTCCAAAAATCAATTTTTCGGAAAATCGGTAACTTTGAACCTTAATATCTCTGATGGGGTAAGTGCTAAAAATCTGAAAATTTCACACATTATACTACTACCATAGATGTTCCTTCACCTGCAATATTGACTTTGGTATTTGCTTGGTTTAAGAAATACAGCCCTTCAAAAATGCCAAAAAAAATTTTTTTTTTAAGTTGTGTTATGATACCTATTATTATAGTTATTATAGTTCAAGACAATACATAGACAAATGAAATAGTGTGGCATCAAGGAGAAATGAAAACAATGTTAAAAAAATTTAATTTTAAGGTTAATATACATAAGAATGTACCATTATATCTACTGTAAATGACAAAATTAACTAAATAACTTGAAAAATTTATCTATATATATATATATATATATATATATATATATATATATATATATATATATATATATATATATATATATATATATATATTATATATATATGTGATCTCTATCTATAAAAATATATATATATATATTAAAAAATATATATATATATATATATATATATATATATATATATATATATATATATATATATATATATATATATATATATATATATATATATATATATATATATATATATATATATATGTACCGTAGTCGGTACATAGTATAAAATTTATAAAGGATATATGTAAGTGCTACAAAGATTTCTGGTACACAGATATAAGAAATCTTGTACAAAGCAAGTCCTGTATGCGAAATAACTGTTTCATTCCTTTTTTTGTATTATCAAGGTCACCGAGGTGATTCTGTCACCAACGGCGTGCCATGGGGAGAGAGCCAGTTATGAAAAAGAGATCGGAGAGCCAACATCTTGACACTCTCTCGGTCCAAAAATTGATACTTTAATGGTAATCATATTTAAGGTATTTAAAAAGCAATTTATTTTTGAACAGTGAAATATCTTAATGTGTGTTCATGTAAAATAGTCATTAGACATAATTAATAAAGAAATAATTAAAGAAGCGTTTCGCTATTCCAAAACTATTTTATTATTTGCTATAATATCAAAGCGATCTCTGTCATAGGACCAATAAAACAGAATAGAGATAGCACTTTGTACATATATATATATATATATATATATATATATATATATATATATATGTAATAATAATATATATATATATAACTCTGCCATAATAATAATAATAATATATAGCAACATATATATATATTTCATAGGTATGATTATAACATAAAAAAAAACTCTTTAAATGCAAAATAATAAAATTGTGCAGTATATACCGGTTTATATTTCCTGCATATATATATATATATATATTTCAGTATACCTATTTAATGTGCATTCATTTATATTATCATACCTATAACACTATATATATATATATATATATATATATATATATATATATATATATATATATATATATATATATATATATATATATATATATATATATATATATATATATATATATATATATATATATATATATATATATATATATATATATATATATATATATATATATATGTAATATTCTCAAAGCTTGATCTCTATAATGATTAATTGACCCTATTTAAGAGATCACTTTGATATAGCAAATAATAAGAATTAATTATTTCTAATAACTATTTTACATGAACACACATTAAGATATTTCACTGTTCAAAATAAATTGCTTACTTATGATTACCGATAGTAATGGTCCATGGAAAATGTCAGATGTTGGCTCTCCGATACCTATAACTGGCTCATATATTTGCATACAGAGATCACCTCATTGTTGTGAATGGCTTCAGTTATTTCTTGAACTTTGCTTTTATTTTGAATTTCTTTATCTGCCGAAAATCTTTAATAACATCGCTTTATAGAGCACGTACTATTGCCATTTGCATTATATATATATGCTTCTTCTTCTTCTTATGTAATAATATGTATGTATGTAATATGTATATGTAATAGCCTTGTATGTGTAATAACCAATAATATGTATGTAGCTTAATGTGTATGTATGTATGTAGCCAACTGTATGTAATAATGTATGTAATATGAATGGAGATTTTTCAGGTTGTTTGGTTAATTTTGATAATTTTACAGTAGATATAATGGTACATTCTTATGTATATTAAAGTCAAACTTTTTTAAATTATACCACATATTCATTTGTCATGTTATTGTGAACTATAATAACAATAATAGTATCATAACACAACTTAAAAAAAAATTTTTTTTGGCATTTTGAACTGTATTTCTTGGCTGCTTCAAGTCAGCTTATTGCGAGTGAAACATCTATGATATTCGCTATTATTGATTTTCGGTTTTGCATCAGTATTAGTTCAGTTACCATTTTCGAAAAGTGTTCCTATGAGGTAATATTCGCCAAACTTCAATAAGGTAAACCTGGTATCTGTCATCGCCAGCGACAAACTTTCCTTTCTGGCATGCGCCCGCGAAAATGAAGGCTGTTTCGATTTTAACACCTGGATTTAAACAATTATGTAGCGGCTGTACCTTAATGGCTAACAATCGCTCTCTGTCAATTTGATGGTAGCCAATGATTATGACTGCAATGTTATGCGATGATTTTGCTCCTACTTCTATTTTGTTTCAGAGTTGAGCACTTTCGAGAGTAACATTAACGCCATGCGAAATACTTTCAGGCCATCGACGGCCATCATCGGTACGGAAAAAATGGATTGACCCTGAACTGTTTACTCAAACCTTTCCCTCTCATTTCGCTCTTCACAATTTCAGAACCATTTCTAATCTCCTCCTTCCTCGAAATTAAAATGTTATTTCCGACCTATCTGTGCTTAACACTAAGAAGGTGGATAGTGTTAAAAGGTATCCCTCCAGTGATCCTCAAAACTTGTGCTTCTGAGCTTGAACTGTACTCTGGTGAACTTTTTCCTCACTGTCTATCAAATTTACCCTATCCCTCCTGTTGGAAGAGTGCATTCATTTAGCATGTCCTGAAGAGGGGGAACCCTTAGGAACCCTGTGAACCCTGGGGAACCCCAGCCAACAATCCAACCAGGGTCCAATCGCTTTAACCTCTGTTTTCTAAAGTTTTCAAATTTGTTCTTAAAAGGAAAATTTAGAAACATCTTAAATCTTCTAATCTTATTTCTGATTGCTAGTATAGTTTCTATAAGGAGGGCTAGACTGGTGATCTTATTTCCTTTCTCTCGGACTCTTGGGTCCTCTGTTCTTCCGCATTTCGGTGGATCTTTTGCTGTGGCGAAAGACATATCCAAAGTCTTCGAAAATATATCTCGCACAAAGCTTTAATTCTTAAACTTTCCTCTTTAGGTATTTATCCTACTCTTTGTAACCTTCGCTTGAATTCCATTCTAGTCGATCTGTGACTGCTGTTGTGGATAGCCACCATTTATCTTTCAAATCTATCAATGGTTTTGTTGCTCAGAATTCAGTTGGGATATATATATATATATATATATATATAGGTTATTATATATATATATATATATATATATATATATATATATATATATATATATATATATATATATATATACATACAGTATATATATATATATATATATATATATATATATATATATATATATATATATATATATATATATATATATATATATATATATATATATATATATATATATATATAAATATATAAATATATAAAATATTATATATTACATATATATTAGACATATTATTATTATTATGATTCTTATATACATAAATATTTCTTATTATTATTATATTATTATATATACATACATACATAAATACATACACATATACATAAGGATGTTGTCATCATAATTATTATATTATTATTATTATTATTATTATTATTATTATTATTATTATTATTATTATTATTATTATTATTATTATTATTATTATTATTATTATATTTATATTATTATAAATATATATATATATATTATATATTATTACATTTTATTTTGTTAAATAATAGGTAAAATTGAATTTATATAAAAATTATTATTATTATATATATATATTATTATACTATATGTATTAACATTTAACATCATATTTCGACAACATATCACTCGCATATACAGATGGTTATTTATATAAATAAATATATATATTACATATTATTATATTATATATATTATTATTATAAAAATACATACTGAAAATACCTCATTTATACATATATACATACAATATATTTTTTTTTTTTTTTTTTTACAGTTATCACCACCCCTCACGGGCAATGCCCTATTCGGGGGGGGTGTTAAAAACAACAAAAATTCAACTAACACAAACTACGCAGATGAGCACAGACGCGGGCTTTAAAGTGAGGGAGATTAAATTGAGTAGGAAACACAGAAGATGGAAGAGAATTCCACAGAACAGAGGTGGCAGGAAAGAAGGAAGCACCGCAGCGAACTAGTCTGGAGTTGCTGATATCAACACAAACCTCATGTGCCGACACACCCTTTGTGCTACGAGGGCGTCTTAAAGGTGGTGGCACGCGAGTGGAAAGTTCCCTCGAGCACTTGCCGCTACGGTACCCATAGAAAAGAGATAAAGCACCAACATCGCGCCGCAAAGATAGAGGGTCAAGTGAACTAGAAAGAACAGGACAGTTGATAAGTCTTTTTGCCTTTGACTCGACCCTATCCAAAAGCCGGGTGAAACCTGAGCCCCCCAGATATGAGAGCAGTACTCCATACAAGGGCGGATGAGGCCTTGTATAACTGGAGTAACTGTGAAGAGGAAAAAAGTCTCGCAGTCTAAACAGAACTCCCAGTTTCTTTGAGGCCGCCTTAGCAACCGTTGTGATGTGAGGTTTCAAGACATTTTTTTGTTTATGTTAAGGCCAAGGATGTTTATATTGTCGACAGGAGAGACGAGAGAACCGTCGAAAGAGATAGGAAAGTTAGAAGGTGTCTTAGAGAGGGAGATTTGTAGAAGTTGAGTTTTTAAAGAATTGAATTTCACAAGGTTCAGACGACCCCACCCGGAAATTCTATCCAGATCAGCGAGAATAGAATCGGAAAGATTAAGACGAGAGGCAATTCTAGAAGTAAAAGAAGGAGCAGAATTGAAATGAGTTGAAGAATGAAGGGTCGAGTCATCGGCATATGAGTGGATAGAGTTAGATGTGCAGGTGAGAAGATCATTAATGAAAAGTAGGAATAAAGCAGGAGATAAGACAGAACCCTGAGGAACACCACTATTGACAGTAAAGGAAGAAGAAGTCGCCCCATCAACAACAGCCGATATTGAGCGATTTGAAAGAAAGCTAGACATAAGTAAGCAAAGAGAAGGAGGAAACCCAAAGGAGGGGAGCTTGAGAGCAGCGACGCGTGCCATACCCGGTCAAATGCTTTGAATATGTCAAGCGCCACCACGCAAGTTTCCCCGTAGTTCCAAAGGGCGGAAAACCATAAATCAGTAAGATAGGAAAGTATATCGCCAGTAGACTCGAGCGCCGAAAGACGTAATGGCGATCGGAAAGAAGAGTGAATGAGATTACAGATGATCTAAGAAATAGAGTTGAGAAGAGTTTCAAAGATCTTAGATAGAATACAAGTAAGAGCTATAGGGCGATAGTTAGAAGGATCAGAGCGGCTTCTTTTTTCGGAATAGGTTTGACATGTGCGTGCTTCCAACACTGAGGGAAAGTGTTAGTATTGAGACATAGAGAATATAGTTGAACGAGGGGAGGGGATAGCACGGAAGCACACCTCAAAACTCGGGGAGGAATGCCATCCGCCACCCGCCTTCCTAACGCTCGTAGATTTCAGGCCCATGCACCTGATCGAATGTAATCACAGGCAAAGGCATAGGACAACCTGAGAGGAGAAGGAGGAGGAAGAGGAATGCCAGAATCGTCCAGGGTTGAGTTGAGGAAAGTAGGAGGCCGAAGAGATTGGCCTTTTCAGTTGGAGAATTAGCAACAGAACCATCAGAGCGAATAAGAGGAGGAAAGACAGATTTACAGAAGTTGTTAGAGATGTTTTTGGCAAGAGGCCAGAAAGATTTGTCAGTAGGAGAACTAAGGAGGTTAGCGCACTTTCGTTTGATGAAAGCCCGCTTTGCTCGTCGAAGAGTATCCCTGCAACGATTTCTAGCAGAATGAAAATTAGCAAGAGTGATAGGAGAACGAGAATTTTTCCACTCCCGATACGCACTGTCTCTAGCCTGGATGGCCAGAGAACAAGCACGATCGAACCATGGATTATGAGGAGAGAAAGATTTAGTCGAAGAAGGAATAAACCTACTCATCCCATCAACGATTACAGCTCCCACCTTATCGGCAGAAGTTGAAGCGTCACCAGAGACAAAGCAGTCACTCCAATTATAGTTAGCGTAGAAGCAACGCAAGGCTTCAATCGGCCCGATCAAAGTGCCAGAAAAACGCATAGGGCAGGATGGAGCTGTTAGAGAGAAAGTATTAAAATTAAGAGATATAAGGTTGTGGTCAGATTTACCAATAGGAGCGAAGGTGGTGTATTTATAGAGAGAAGGACTAGTGGTGAAACATAGGTCAAGTTGTGTTCAAGAATTGGTTGGAATGTTCCGGAATGTGTTGGGTTTTTTAATTAGTTGCTCCAGATCGCGAGAATGCTAAATGATTCGGCCTCCCCACCTAAATCAGTATGAGAGGAACCCAACCATTCAGTGTTGTGTACATTGAAATCCCCTAAATAGAGGACCTCAGTATTTGGATGAGAAGATATAACAGTCTCGTGAGAAGTAGTAAGATATTCAAAAAAGGTGTGAAAATCTGTTCTGTTAGGAGAACAGTAGCAGAAGCACAAGATTATTGTAGTAGAAGGAAGAAAGATTTTAAGCCACAGAACATCGAAGTTAGGAGATTCGAGATTCTCGAGACGTGTTACGGGAGTGTTTATGTTAACATAGGCACATACTCCACCCTTTAGACGGAAATTATGAAATAAGTTATAGTTGGACATATTAAACGAGTTAGTGGATGAATTCGCCATATGGGTCTCAGACAAGAGCAAAAGGTTAGGGTTAGAGTTAGAGAGGTGGTATTCCACGGATGCAGAGTTAGATTGCAAGCCACGGATGTTAGCAAAGTCGATAGTAAGCCCGCGCCGGTGCAAATCTGCCATCTTGCATGCACATACAAAAACCACAAAACAAACAGACAAAACAAAAAATAAATAAAACAGACAAACTGTTATTGTTCTAACACTAAAACCTAAATTTAAAACCGTAAATGTTAAAAAGCTAAAATCGTATTTACAGTAAATATGTAAAAATATGAAAAATCTTAAAGTTAAAAACACTAACGTTCTCTTGCACCCTTACACATTTACGAATAAAAAAAATAAAATTGATTTAACATTAAAACCTAAATTTAAAAGTTAAAGTGCCAAAATAATAAAAATCAAATTTTAAACACTGTGAAGACGAAATTCATAAACAGTATTAACTTTAAAATAAACCTACGGGTACAGTCACTTAAAAAAAAAAAAGAAAAAAGTTAAAACTAGGACTTATCTTTTAAAAACCTCGTACGTAGAACTTTACTAAAACGGATAAAATGGTATCAAAGTAGTAAGATTTAATAAAATTCTAAATAAATAAAAAAAAAGTTTGAAAAACATACACACTTTCAATTAAACACAGCAATACATAAACACAATAAATAAAAGGATACAATTATTTCACTGAGAGCACAACATTCAAGCACGTCTTCACACCACGAAACCTACCACAGACTATGGTATATATATATATATATGGTATATATATATATGGTATATATATATATATATATATATATATTATTATTATTATTATATATTATTATTATTATTATATATTATTATTATTATATATATATATATATATATATATTATTACATATATTATATCATTATTTTTATTATTATTATTATTAATATATTACGATATTAGTTAATTTATTTAGATATTGAAGTAGTTTATATATATATATATATTATATATACATATATATTACATATATATATTATATATATTATATGTTCCTGTATCTTATTTTTGTCTAGTTTTATATTTACAATATTTATATATATACATACACATAATATACAAATTTATATATAGTATATATATATATATAGGTATATATATATATATATATATATATATATATATATATATATATATATATATATATATATATATATATATGATTGACCGTCATCGAGTGTGGACGCGGGGAAACCAGAAGGGAGACAAAGAAAGAGAACAGCAGCAGGAAGATGGCAGAAGAAGGTTGAAGATCTGAAAGTATTACATACTGAGAAGGAAATTACTAAATGAGTACGTACTTTGTGGATTGCATTTTGAGAAGAGGGTAGTTTAGAGTTTGAAGTTTCATATATAGTAAAGAAAAATTTATATTAACGATTCATAATTTAGAAAAATTTTAAGTATATATTTTTAAATTATTTTCATATAAAATCCGAGATGGAGGAGCAACAATTATTTGGACAACATTTCTTTTAATTATTTTGAATGATATCCAAAAGCAAATGAAAAGAAAAATAAATTTCGCTTTAAATATTAATAAAAGTGAAGCTGCGTTTCGCGAAGTCGTCGAGTCATAGGAAGAAAATTCATAATTCTCTTCGTGGTAGCAAGGGGCTGGAAACCCTTTCTATCACATTTATCTTTCCGAATGGTGGTGATAAGTTTAAAATCTTATCAACCATCAACACTACCCTGCAGCTATGCGGGATATGGTGTAATGCATAAATAAATAAATAAATAAATATATATATATATATATATATATATATAGATAAATATATATATATATATATATATATATATATATATATATATATATATATATATATATATATATACATATTTATATATTATTACATATATATATATATATATATATATATATATATATATATATATATATTATATTATTATTATTATATATTATATCAAATATATTATCATGTATGTATTGATTATTCTTATTGAGTTGAATATATATATATATATATATATATATATATATATATATATATATATATATATATAGGGTCATGTTAATTTTTTCTTACGTTCTTTGGAACTATTAATGCTATAAAACGAATACATTGGTGAAATGCTGTTCAAATTTTATTAGGGAAAAGGAAAAAAAAAATATATATATATATATATATATATATATATATATATATATATATATATATATATATATATATATATATATATATATATATATATATATATTTTCAAAAAATACAATAGATAAAGCGAAAAGAATACATTTTTGAATCATTGTAAAATGTCACATAGGAAATGTAAAAAAAAATAATAATAAAAATTATTGTTAATAATTAGTAATATGATTAAAAGGCCTATTTAGATGGTAAAAGGCCTATTTAGAGACCTTTTATTGGTTTCTCGTTAAAATAAATAGACTTTCTATTAAATTTTGCTTTTTTTTTTTTACTAAAGAATACCCAAGGGTATACCGCCCCGATGGCAGGAGTCGGTCTTCGGGCCTTCCGGGAACTACGGTAGGGGATTATTTCTCCGGGAGTGGCCCCGAACCCCGCTCTTGGTATTTGCGTCAGTTCCTCTGCCCCTTCTACGGGGTATGGAAAACATCCCCCTATGTTCCCTGTCGGCTCGAGCCCCTAGTGTGCCGTATAAAGCATTTTCCTATGTGAAATTTTACCAGGATTCCAAAAATGTATTCCTTTTTGCTGTAGCTATTGTAGTTTTTGAGATATAATTTTTTTTTTTTTTTTTTTTTTTTTTTTTTTACATTTTCCGTACTAAAATTGGACCAGCATTCCACCAATGTATTCCGTTTTACTGTAGCATTAATAGTTTTTAAGATACATATGACGGTTATACTAAACGCTGACCATATATATATATATATATATATATATATATATATATATATATATAGTATATATATATATATATATATATATATATATATATATATATATATATATATATATATATATATATATATATATATATATATATATATATGTGAATATATAGAGTTATGTTGGGTATATATATATATATATATATATCTATATATATATATATATAAATATTGGTCATTTTTTATATCGATATTTATATATATATTTATGTATATATATATATATATATATATATATATATATATATATATATATATATATATATATATATATATATATATATATATATATATATATATATATATATATATATATATATATATATTTATCTATCTATATATATATATATATATATATATATAATTGCTATCATATACTAAAACATCCCTAGCATATTTGACACATATAAATTTGTTAAAATGTCATGTATATACGAATCGTCCGACAGTTTAGTAATAGCCTTCATCAATGTTGTGTCCGGTGCAGAAGAAAACTATTAATTCCGAACACTTGGGGAGATATGTCCCATTCCCTCACTCATTATAAATTTCATTTCATACTGATATATATATATATATATATATATATATATATTATTATTATATTATATTATATATATATATATATATATATCAATTTATACTGATATATATATATATATATATATATATATATATATATATATATATATATATATATATATATATATATATATATATATATATATATATATATTGCAAATTCTACCCAAGGTGTGAAAGTTTCTGTTGGAAGGTGAATTCAAAGACCGAGAATCAATGATACAAGGCGTTTGAAAGGAAGTTGGAAAATTAGATAAATGAGTATATTCCAGACTTTACCAGTGGACTACTTGTACGATTGAGCATAGCGATTAGGTCTGGGGTCATAGATTTGGGCAGAGAAATGATGAGAGTGTGTTAAAAGCCGAGAAACACGAAGCTCTCCTCAGAGGAATAGATATGTAGTATATAGATATAGATAGATAGATATAAATATAGATATATAGATATAGAAGTGCAGTGTCTATTGTAAAGGCGGCAGTATGAGGAGATTGAGGCAACAGGTCGACGGGCATAAAGAGACTGTAAAGATTTAGTGATTTAGTGATTTAGTGATTTAGTGATTTAGTTATTTAGTGATTTAGAGATTTAGTGATTTAGTGATAGCAGGAGAGTTGATAAGACGATAAGCCCTAGACTCCACCTTTTTAAGGCAAGCTGTTTGGATGGAGCCACTCCAGTTGTGTTAGGCATACTCCATACAAGGGTAAACGACACCCCCTATAAAGATCAAGCAAATGGGGTGGCGTAAAGAAGTCTCGAAGGCGCCTCAAAGCAACCAACCTCTTAAAAGCTTATTTAGAATTAGAAATAATGTGATCCTTCCAAGAAAGATCACGAGTATAGAAAGATAGAGAAACTGAGTTTTTGAATCATTGAAAACAACCATGTTTTCTCTGTCCCTCGTGGCTTGAGTTAATTATTTCTTTCAAAATGAAAGGAGTGATAAAAGTGGAGTCGTCATCATAAGAGTGGATAGGTAATGAAGTGACAAAGAGAAGGTCACTAATGAAAAGAAGAAAAAAAAGAGTTGATGATAGTAAAAAAAAACAATGAGGAACACCATTATTAAGAGTTTTATAGGATTAACGGTGGCCGTCTACAACAGCTGCTACATGAGCGACCGGAATGGAAATCAGAGAGAGAAGGTCACAGGAAGAATGATAGACACCGTGAGAGAAGTTTAAAAACCAAAACTTTGAGCCAGCCTCTATCGAATGATTTCAATGTCTCTAGCGCCTCAGCGAAAGATTCAACGACGAAATGACAAATAACAGAGGACCAAGAACCAGAAAGAAAAAGAAGAGAAAGAACCAAAAAGAATAGAAAGAACCAGAAAGAAGAAAGAGAACATGATAGAACCAGAAAGAACCAGAAAGAAGAGAAAGAACCAGAAAGATGAAAAAGAACTAGATAGAATCAGAAAGAAAAAGAAAGGAGAGAAAGAACCTGAGAAAGAGAAAGATCCAGAAAAGGAGAAAGAACCAGAAAGAAGAGAAAGATCCAGAAAAAAAGAGAAAGAACCAGAAAGAATCAAGAGAAAGAACCAGAAAGAAGAGAAAAGTTCAAAAGTAGAAAAAGAAGAGAAAGAACCAGAAAGAACCAGCAAGAAGTTCACCAGTAGAAGGTTGCTTAGGAAAGCCATATTGGCGATCAGAGATAAGACAAGAAGAATAGAGAAGTGTCCAAAGTCTAAACCTTTTTCTTAAGGAGAGATTCGAAAGCTTTATAGAAAGAACGGAGGATAAAACGATACGACGAAAGTTCCGAGATTTCTGCACAGGTTGGATGACGACACCTTTTCCAGCAGGAACGAAATATCCAACTGGAAAGAAACAAATAAAATTCTTTACCAGATAATATATATATATATATATATATATATATATATATATATATATATATATATATATATATATATATATATATAT
>JABUQX010140367.1:15000-17500 GCA_015478945.1 Trachelipus rathkii
ATTATATATATTATTATTATTATTATTATTATTATTATTATATTATTATATATTATATTATTATTATATATTATTTTATATTATATATTATTATATATTATTATTATATATATATATATATATTATATAGTATTATTGTATTATGACATATTATTTTTATTATTATGATATTATTATATATATTATTATTAATTTTATTGATATTTCCTAACATATATATATATATATATATATATAGTATATATATATATATATATATATATATATATATATATATATATATATATATATATATATATATATATATATATATAATTACAGATGTCATTACCAAAGGATGTGGTGCTTTTATTAATATTATCATTATCACTGCCATGATAATGACCAATACTATTGCCACCATTAATATTATTATGTATTAGCAATATATAATATTTGTTTGCTATTTCTTTAATGGCTGAATTACTACTTAATTTAATGATGTAATCTTGCATTCTGAATAATTTGTTATCATTGAACTAGTATATTATATTTGATTATATTTTATTACCACTTTTATTATCTTAATATTTTTCACCTGCAATTTTATTTTTAATTTATCAATTATTTTTATATATATGTTTATATATATATATATATATATTATTATTATTATTATATTATTATTGTTATTATATTATATATTATATTATTATTATTATATTATTATTAATATTACATTACACATACATTATTATTACTTATTACTATTACTATACTATTATTATTATTATTATTATTATTATTATTATTATTATTATTATTATTATTATATATATTATTATTATTATTATACATATTATTATTATTATTATTATTATTATTATTATTATTATTATTATTATACATTATATATTTATATATTATTATTATATATATATATATATATTATTATTATTATTATTAATATTATTATTATATTATTATTATTATTATATTATTAATATTATTATTTTATATAATATATATATTATTATTATTATATTATTATTATTATTATTATTATTATTATTATTATTATTATTATTATTGTTATATTATTATTATTATATATATTATTATTAATATATTACTAATATATATGAAAAAGCATCAAAATCTTATATTATTATTATTATTACATATTATTATTATTATATTATTGTTATCATTATTACATATTATTATTATTATTATTATTATTGCTGATGCATTCTTGTTCTTATTATACATACATGTCGCTGTCATTATTAATAAATTATTATTACATATTATTATTATTATTATTATTATTATTATTATTATAGCCTAATATATATATATTATATATTATTATTATTATTATTATTATATATTATTATTATATTACATATTATTATTATTATTATTATTATTATTATGATATTATTATTATTATTATTATATTATATTATTATATATATATATATTATTATATATTATTATTATATATTATATTATTATTATTATTATTATTATTATTATTATTATTATTATTAATATTATTATTATATTATTATTATTATTATATATATTATTATTATTATTATTATTATTATTATATTGATATAAGATATTATTATTATTATGTATTATATTATTATATATTATTATTATATATATTATTATTATTATTATTAATATTATTATTATATTATTATTATACATATTATTATTATTATATATATATATATAATATATAACCTCATATCAAATTAAAAAAATAATAATCCGAAGATTAAAAATTAAAAAAAGATATGATAACAATCAAAATGGAAAAATTCAACAAGAGGATGGAGACGAATTACTTCAACTACATAACTGGTCAACCTGGGAAAAGAAGCAGATAACAAACAACAGCAACAGCTCCCAACAGAAGATGAAATTAAAGAAGAAACTTCAAGCACCATGAATACCGGTGAAGACAGAAATATCAGTCAAACAGTTAATACCCAGACTTACCAATCTCTATTTAACTTGAGTATTTTCGTCGACACTATGATAACCTCCTACTCTCTCTACGAAAGTGACTCACAGATTTCAAATCTTTATATAAACTTACACTTCACCTATTGAGCTCTCTGGTTGAAATTGATGAAATTTTCATCCATATGATATTACGTCTAAATCAATTGGAACCGCATACCACTGCTACTATATATGGATGGATAACCTGAAGAAATGATTCATCACAGTGTACTGTATATTTAGTAGTATGTTTAATACAATTCTGACCGCATACCACAGCCACTATATGTATTGGTTACTTTAGAAGAATGAAGAATAATTATTTTCAGTATAGTGATATATTTACTACAATGGAGGACCTCATACCACTATCATTGAATATATCTTCACTCAATCTGTATTCTTCTTTGTGATTCATACCTCCTTCAAAATAGCACCAGAGAATTCAGTATCAAGCTTCATAAATGCTTACCGAATTTCCTTATTCAGTTTTTGA
>JABUQX010140367.1:20000-23096 GCA_015478945.1 Trachelipus rathkii
CCTCGGCTTCCTTCCACCATTCTTTCTGTCCCAAATCTAATCAAGAATTAATTAACTTTAGAAAATAACAATATATATATATATATATATACTATATATATATATATATATATATATATATATATATATATATATATATATATATATATATATATATATATATATATATACATACACTCACTAATATATATATATATATATATATATATATATATATATATATATATATATATATATATATATATATATATACATATATATATATATATATCTATATATATATATATATATATATATATATATATATCCAAATGGAATCAGGATCGTCAGAATAGAGTTCCTGTAATAATATGTAATATTTTTGTGTAAAAAAATTAAAGGAAGCTAAAGGTTCCCTACCCATACGGAAGCGAACAGGTTTCGCTTCATATGATCCTATGTGACGCTTTATCCAAACTCGTCTGGCCAGAATAATTTAGTGCAATTTGTGTATTAATATTACAATCCAAGTTCAATTTCTTTAAAATAAATAATCCAAAAGAACTAAATTGCGAAATATTGTCTCTCCTCCATTTATATTTCAGATTAATTATGAAATTTTTATATTCTTATTAAAATATATAAAAAAAATCTTGTCACATATATCTACAGATATATATATATATATATAATATATTATCTAATATGAGCGATAATGAATTTTACATATATATATATATATATAAAAATAAATATAGATGTATATATATATATATATATATATATATATATATGGGAAAGATGTATTTCATTAACAGCAAAAATTTCTTATACTTATTATCTCATATGAAAAACTACAATGGCTGGGGAGAAAGAGGATACATTTGCTGGGTCTTGGTCCAATTTTAATCCGGAAAAAATTAATAAAAAAAAAAAAAAAAAAATCTAAAACTTCACAATATTAAATTTTGCTTTTTTTTAAAATACCCAAGGGGTATACCACTGTTCTTGGGAATCAAGGGTCTCTCAGCCTTCAGGGGAACTACAGAAGTGCAGGACTAATTCCCCCTCCAGGGGAGGTCTCGGAACCCCGCTCTTTTGGTATTTGGGTGTCGCCCGGGGGTTCCCTCACCCCTCCCCTAAGGGGTATGGAAAACGTCCCCCCTGTGTTCCCCGTCGGCTCCAGCCCCCTACATTTGCCATTAATAATACCTTTACAAATAATATATATATATATATATACCATATATTATGTTCCCCTGCTCCCTAAAAAATAAAATAATCAATATTTATTTTATTAATTATTATTATTAGTTCCATTCCTTCCATTCCATTCCTCTCTCTCCTCTCTCCTCACTCTCACTCCTCCTCAAGATGCTTAATAATAATGTGTGTGTGTGTGTGTGTGTCTTTCTTGCTTCTATAATATATTCATGTAATAGTAATAAAAGTAGCGATATATGCACCTCTCCATGTATATATATATATATATATGTATGTATATATGTATGAGTTAAATTTATCTATATATCAAAGTAAGAATCGCCAAGAATGAACTTAGTCCTCTTTTTATTGAATATGTATGTATGTATATATATATATATATATATATATAATATATATATATATATGAAATTGAGATCTTTGTCCTTACAATAATTTTTAATTTATTAAGATTCTTTCTGAGGGAGTCTTTCCCACATACTGTGTCTCGTCTCAGATTGTTCTCCTTGATTTTTGTTTACAAAAATGTAGAAGAAGAGAAAGAAGGACAAAATGAAATAAGTATGTGAGAAGAAAGAAGAAAGAAAGAGAAAAGAAGAAGAAGAAAGAAGAAGAAGAAAGAAGAAGAAGACAGATCCGGCGGATCGAGATCGAGATCAGCAGATCGAGATCGGATCGAGATCAGATCCGAGATCCGAGATCCGGGATCAGTAACGCTTGCCGCGCGCTTGCTGCCACCAGATCAGATCGAATCAGCCCATCCGGATCAATGAAACTTTTGTTGGTGTGTTGGTGAAACAAATTGGTTAATTCGTTGCTATGGGATGAATGGTGATTTTTTTGAGGAGGTGTCTTGGGAGGAAAGCTACAGAAGTATAGTATTTTGTTTTAACTGTTTTTGCATTTTATTTTTTTGTTTTTTTTGGTAAAAGATTATTTACAAACTTTTATTCATAAATTAGAGAAAAACATAATTAGGATTTCCCTCTAGAATCAAACCAGAGACATACAAAACATAATTATGTGTGTGTGACAATTCATAAACATTTTCCACACGCATTTAAAACTTATAAATATGCTTAATTATTTATACTATATTTATACAAAATAAATATCAAAGCAACATCTTCGATATCCTAATAATAGCAGAATAATACAATTATATATATGTATATGTATATGTAATGAAATAATGTGGTAATGGTAGTAATGAAATAATAGTAATGTGTGTGTCAATGGATGAGACAGGTTTCTGTCCTGGATCTTCAGGTTCCGATGTCGATAATGCTTCTCTCCTCCTGCACTCTCTCTCTCTCTCTCTCTCTCTCTCTCTCTCTCTCTCATAATATATACCTGCCTGCTGCTATATATGTAATCTGTGTACCTAGCAAAACTTTATCTCCTAACCTAAACTTAGAAGCCGTACGGTACGACCTATCTAGACGGATCGTCGTTGCCGTAGGACCTAGACCTAACCTAGATTGATTGTCGTTGCCGTAAACCTAGACCTAGTGTACCTAACCAAACCTTATCATAACCTACACTTAAAAAGCCGTACAGTACGACCTATCTAGACGGATCGTCGTTGCCGTAGGACTTAGACCTAACCTAGATGGATTATCATTGCCGTAAACGTAGACCTAAGCTAGATAATTAAAAGCGCATCACTAACATTTAAATAAGTTACTACCCTGCTAACTGTTTCATTATGTACAAAAAATACATAATTAATAGAGCATCACTATATAATATTCTAATATTTGCAAAAAAATAATCTTTTGGAGAAACTGTATACTTTGACCCACAATTCTTACTATTACAATAAAAATAAAACTTTGCTCCTCTTTTAGTAATTTCGCACTGTATGTTACACTTTTCACAAAGCTTTTTCTC
>JABUQX010140368.1:0-20262 GCA_015478945.1 Trachelipus rathkii
CTCTTCCACCATTCATTTCCATTATCCTTCTTCCATTCATTCCTCACTCTCTCTCTCTCTCTCTCTCTCATCTCTCTCTCTCTCCTCTCTCTCTCTCACTCTATATATATATATATATCTCTCTCTTTCTCATATATATATATATATATGTATATATATATATATATATATATATATATATATATATATATATATATATATATATATATATATATATATATATATATATATATATATATATATATATATATATTGAGGTGTGGATATCCGCATCCGCATATGCGGATATCCGCATCTTTTTCGCTTTCCGCATTCGCATTCTCATCCGCATGAATTTTTTGCGGATAGCGGTGTTCATTTATGAATTATGAGACTAAATGTTCCTCAACTCTGTAACATAGAAAGTAGAAATGAAAGGCCTGACAGGTGATGATACTGCGATTTTGAGTAATTGTATTATTCTTCCTAAACCGTTTGAAGAGGTAACTAAGACTAGACTAGGCTCAGAAAGTTCTTGTTTGTCAGACGGGATTCCTCTAGTTGCAACGATGAAAGCTGTGCTAAATACTGTTATTAAAAGTAGTAAGGGACTTTCAAAGATGACAGAAACACTCATGCTGGAGGTAGATAATAGATTTCAAATTCTGCAAAACGATTACGCATGTGCAATAGCAACTTTTCTGGATCATAGATACGAAACCAAATTTCTTGAACCACGTGTTTCACAGAGGGTTAAAATTTATTTAGTATGCCCATGTGATGAAATGCTAAGGTAGAAATTTCACAGCCAAAAAGGAGAAAAGATTAGAAGCAAACACAAATTTACTATCTGTTGTGAAACCATTGCTACAGAAGAGTCTTGTTCAGAGGTGTCAAAAGACACTCTGTCATTGATCGAAGATTATCAAAAGCGAAAACTCTTGGAATCGGTTTAAGATCTATTGGTTTGATGGCGTGATAATTGTAAAAGTTTTCCACATCTTGCAGAACTCGCCAGGGAATACTTAGCGTGCCCTTCAACAAGTGTAGCTAGTGAGCGTCTTTTCAGCGATGCAGATCTCATTTACGAAAAAAAAGTGAAGCGAAACTCTCCATTGAAATGGCTCAAGGGGCTTTTTTTTTTTGATTTTTGCAGAGGCTTATAATTTGAAATTAATTAATTTCAAGTATTATTAAATATACAGTATAACCTTTTCAAATGGGTAAAAGCTGGGGAAAAAAAAAAAAATTAATTAGACGAAAATTAGTTTTATTTTTCCCAGTGTGTGGTGATACATGTATCTCTCTCTCTGCTCTCTCTCTCTCTCTCTCTCTCTCTCTCTGCTCTCTCTCTCTCTCCTCTCTCTCTGTGGGTGTGTGTGTGTGTGGGTGTGTGTGTGTGTGTATAATCTCTCTCTCTCCTCTCTCATCTATCTATCTATATATCATATGCTCTTTCTCATAATATGTATGTATGTATGTATGTATGTATGTGTATGTGATGACTGGATTCACAAGACAAGCTATCCATGTCGGATCCCATGATCATGGATGGTGAGTTTTACTGTCCACGTCATCCGCATCCACGATGGTGAAATCCTCCACTTCACACACCTCTGATATATGTGTATATATATATATGTATATATATATGTATATATATATATATATATATATATATATATATATATAGAGAGAGAGAGAGAGAGAGAGAGAGAGCTGGAAAACACACTAACTTTATATATTTCCAAACTATTTTTACTTACACTCTTGCACAATGTCGTGTATCAGGACGTGTCAGCCTTTAATTTTATTTTTTCCTGGTTCAAAAAATTTCTCTGGTGGAATTTTGTAGGCCTACGGCCTTTGCCCGTAAAGGAATATATATATATATATATATATATATATATATATATATATATATATATATATATATATATATATATATATATATATATATACACTACTCATATATATATATATATACATATATATATATATATATATCATATATATATATATATATATATATATATATATATATATATATATATATATATATATATATATATATATATATATATATATATATATATATATATATAAAATATAAAAAAAAAAGAAAAAATATATATATATATATATATATATATATATATATATATATATATATATATATATATATATATATACAAAAACTGTCGTGCTAGCGTTTGAAGCATACTAAGAAAGAGGAAGAAAAATCTAGGGTTAAAAAGCAGTCAAGAAAAAGACATTAGAAGGAAAATCTGAATATTTCCCTTTTTTAGCAAGAGACATTCAAAGAGACGTTTAATGGAAATGAATCTTTCGATCACTTTTTAAACTTTTTTTTGCTTTTTTTCTTTCTCAAACGAAAGGTTTATGATCAAATTTATGAGTCTTGTTTTTGAATAAGCTCAATTTATATATATATATATATATATATATATATATATATATATTTTTGTTTATGTTCATATGTATCTATATATGTATATGTATATATGTATATATTCTCTCTATATCTACACTCTCTTTCTCTCTCATTATATATATATATATATATATATATATATATATATATATATATATATATATATATATATATATATATATATATATATATATATATATATATATATATATATATATATATATATATGTTACTTTGCTGTTGGAAGTCGCCTCTTCACCACCAGGAGGAAGCTTTATGTTACGCTTTGGTACGTCGAGACTAGGCGAACCAGCTACTCGAGGCTAATGAACCAGCAATTTAAGTCGTTAGAACTCTTTTATAGTTATCTCTTTAATGGGAGAGTGAAACAACTTGATATTTTTTGGCTAATTTTTATTAAATATCATCTTTAATATATATAAAAAGTTCAGATGCCCTTCTGTCAAATACATTAATTCTTAAAATATATTATTTTTGAATGGAATTGAAACCTTGATATTCTGGTTAAATTATATGATCATCTTTAATATAAAAGTTCAATGCCCATCAGTCAAATACATTAATTTCTAAAGAATATCAATTTCTCTCTTCGTTTTGGACCCTGGACAGGTGACATTTGAGTAGAGAGAGAGAGAGAGAGAGAGAGAGAGAGAGAGAGAGAGAGAGAGAGAGAGAGAGAGAGAGAGAGAGAGAGAGAGAGAGATTATTTTTTCGCTACATATTAAAACAAAACTATGTATTATCATATAATCATATATTACAAATAAATGTCATATTTAATTAAATTATAAATACATATTGTTTTATATAATGCGGAATGCATTTTTTCATTTTAAAGGTTTTTGAACTATTCCAGTAAAATTTAAACGTTGTAAAACAATATATTTGAGCAATTTTAAAACGCTTTATTAAAATCCTTTTAAAATCCATTATTTTTGATATATAACATTTTAAACAATATTATATAAAATCGGAGCACTTTAATCACTAAATTAAATTTTAAACACTAAATTTACTTAATCGCTTAAAATGCCTTTTTGATCCTGCTATTCAGTAGATGAAGTGGTCTTCATTGAAGACGAATCATCATCGTCCGATTGATAAAACTCGTCAACAAGGTATGAAGCTTGATGTTGATCTCTCTGGCGCCATTTTAAAGGAAGTATGAATCACAAAGAAGAATGCAGCAAGAGTGAAGATAATGCATTGATAGCGATATGAGGTCCTTCATTGTTGTAAACATATCACTATATTAAAATTGATTCCTCTCCATTCTTCAATTCATTTCGTATTTACATATTTAAGTGAAATTTCATTTTAAGTTATTATTTCTGACTAAATACTTCATTCAGATTACTTAAATTAATAATATATCAAATGGAAGGAAGGCGGGGGGGCCCGGATGGCATCCCTCCCCGAATTTTGAGGTAATTGTGTGCTTCCGAGCTGGCCCCTCCCCTCGTTCAACTATATTCTCTGTCTCAATATCTAACACTTTCCCTCAGTGCTGGAAGCACGCACATGTCCAACCTATTCCGAAAAAAGGAAGCCGCTCTGATCCTTCTAACTATCGCCCTATAGCTCTCACCTGTATTCTATATAAGATCTTTGAAACCCTTCTTAACTCTCACTTCTTAGACCATCTGGAATCTCATTCTCTTCTTTCCGATCGCCAGTACGGCTTTCGGCGCTCGAGGTCTACTGGTGATATATTTTCCTATTTAACCGACTGATTCATGGTTTCAGCCCTTAGGAACTACGGGGAGGCTCCTGTGGAGGCGCTTGACATATCAAAGCATTTGACCGGGTGTGGCGTCACTCTCAACTCCTCGGGACATCCTTCTGCTTTGCTTACTTATGTCCCAAGCTTTCTTTCGTCAGCTCAATATCGGCTGTGGTTGATGGAGCGACTTCTTCTTCTTTTCTGTTAGTAGTGGTGTTCCTCAGGGTTCTGTCTTATCTCTACTTTATTCTCTACTTTTCATTAATGATCTTCTCACCTGCACACTCATATGCCGATGACTCGACCCTTCATTCTTCAACTCATTTCAATTCTGCTCCCTCTTTTACTTCTAGAAATGCCTCTCGTCTTAATCTTTCCGATTCTATTCTCGCTGATCTGGATAGAATTTCCCGGTGGCGTCTCAACCTTGAAATTTAATTCTTTAAAAACTCAACTTCAAATCTCCCTCTCTAAGACACCTTTTTAACTTTCTATCTCTTTCGACGGTTCTGTCGTCTCTCCTGTTGACAATATAAACATCCTTGGCCTTAACATAAACAAAATGTCTTGGAAACCTCACATCACAACGGTTGCTAGGGCGGCCTCAAAGAAACTGGGAGTTCTGTTTAGACTGCGAGACTTTTTTTTCTCTTCTCAGTTACTCCAACTATACTAAGGGTCTCATCCGCCTTGTATGGATATATTCTCTCATATCTGGGGAACTCTGGTTTCACCGGCTTTTGGATAGGGTCGGAAAAGCCATAAGGCTTATAAACTGTTCTGTTGGTGCTTTATTTCTTGACCCTCTATCTTTCTGCGCGATGTTGGTGCTTTATCTCTTTTCTATAGGTACCGCAGCGGCAGGTGTTCGATGGAACTTACCTCGCGTACCACCACCTTTACGACGCCCTCGTAGCACAAAGGGGTGCTGTGTTTGCGCACGAGTTTTGTGTTGATGTAGGTAACTCCGGCTGTAGTTCGTTGCGGTGCTTCATTTTTTCCTGCCACATCTGTTCTGTGGAATTCTCTTCCATCTCCTGTATTTCCTGCAAAATTTAATCTCCTTCACTTTAAAGCCTGCGTCTGTCATCTGCGTAATTTACGCTAGTGGATGAAATTTTGGCGTGCAATTGCCCCTCCTGAATAGGGCTCTGCCCGTGAGTGAGTGATGGTGATAACTGTAAAAAAAAAAAAAAAAAAAAAAAAAGAAATTTTTATTACATCCCTCCACTTTTTCTTTTTCAAGATGAAATTAATTCAAATTTAAAGAAAATAAAACTAGTCTAGTGATTGCAGAAGAAACTGGTTTCGATAAAAGTGAAGTTCATAGAATTTTAACGAACTATTTGCACATGCGAAAAATTTGTGCAAAACTAGTACCGAAAGACTTGTCTGTGGAGCAGAAAGCAAACAGGGTCAAAATTTGTCAAGATTTACTTCAAAGACTAGGAGTGGAGAACAATTTTTTGAATAAAGTTCTTTCAGGTGAATGAATCATGGGTTTTAAGGTGGGATCCTGAAACCAGAGAAGTAGCAAAGTGTCTTGGAATGGCACATAAAAAAATTCTCCTCCTCTTCCCTCCGAAGAAAGCACGTATGAGCAAGCCCAAGGTGAAAACACTGATTATTGTTTTTTTCGACAGCCGTGGTATTGTGCACAAGGAATTTGTACCTTCAGGACAGACAGTTAATCACGTCTTTTACAAAGATGTCTTGGAACAACTTCGAAAACGAGTTCAGCGAATCAGAACAGACATTGCAGACGATTGGGTGCTGCACCACGATAACGCGCCATCTTACACTGCGCTCTCAATTATAGAATTTCTGGCGAAGGAAAACATTCAAGTACTTCCACATCCTCCATACAGCCCAGATCTAGTTCCGTGCGATTTCTACCTCTTCCTTAAGTTGAAAATGAAGTGGGTCATCATTTTGGGACGATGGAAAACATAAAAAATACTGTAGCACGTGAACTAAACATACTTCAGGAAAATGACTTCCGTTACATTCCCTCCCCTCCTTCCATTCCTGTCCTTCCACCACCGTTTCTCTCTCTCACGCTCTCTCTCTCTCCTCTCTCTCTCTCTCTCTCTCTCTCTCTCTTCTCTCTCTCACTATGCATCACCATCAACCCCTAAATATATATATATATATATATATATATATATATATATATATATATATATATATATATATATATATATATATATATATATATATATATATATATATATATATATAAACGGATAGATGTTATTGAAGATAGGTAATAAGGAATAATATCAGTAAACTATGAGGAAAAAGCAGCCAATAAAGAAAGAAGGAAAGAAAATCCTATTAATTCGGGCATAAAAAATCCTATAAAAAATTGCTTATGGAGGCAATTACATTAAAAGGTCATTATGATGAGTTAAAAAATCCTATTACTCATATTAATTCTTATAATTAAAAGAAAAATTGGAAGGATATTTTATTATTCTGTAATGATATAATGTCTATCTTGCATGGGCTTTAAAACCTAATTTAGGAGTCTTTTGCTTTTTGAATGCTTTTAGTTTGCTCAAACATACATACACACGCGCGCTCATATATATATATATATATATATATATATAATATATATATATATATATATATATATAACTTTATATGCCTATGCTATATATATATATATATATATATATATATCCTCTCTTCTTACCCTGCCTCTGCTCCTTATATATATATACTATCTTTATATATATATATATAATCACCCACCTTCTCTTCCCAAGACTGGGAGTGAAAAGGTGCGTAACATGCACCGGAAAAAGAAAAATAGTAGAAGAATATGAATGAGTCGAAGAAAAGAAAGCAGTCTTACCGCCCCTTTATACCTATTAGTGAAAACTCGTCGAAGTCAGAAAGAAATCCACCCTAGAGCTTCACGGGACAGCGACGGACTCTCACTTTGACATCGTCAATGTGGCTTTCATCACTGGCCCAGGTGGGCCTGGCCAAACCCCCTCACAAAACCGACATTCACTCAATTATGCCTTTGCTCAACCTCTGAAAAACTCACATTTCTCTTCCAGGCATTCCTTTATTGACTCGATTAACATTTCAACTGATTCTTCCGGTCGGTCGATTCTCGCTTACACACCGCCATCCGTTAACCAACCGACTATCATCCATCCTTTCACATGACCAAACAACTCTCAACGTGACTCGTTTATTCCTACTCTGCACATTTACCCCTGCTTCACTTTGCACAATTCTCCTAATAAGTTAATTCCTCATTTTATCGATATTCTTCTCTCACACCTAACACTCCTAAGGTGTCCATCTGAACTTGATTGTACTTTAGATCTACACCTCTTATTCTAGACCATAGTCTCACTACTACACAGTAACTGAATATATTATACCCTCATGTAAGACCCCTAGCGCACTCAAGACTTAGTCTCTTTGCATCCTGAAGTTTAATTGCTCAGCCACCTTCCTGCTAATACAAGAAACTTTCCTACTACACTTTGCATCTTCCGTTTCCTTTTCATCCAACATATATACCCTAAATATTTAAACTCCAGACACTTGCTGTTTCCAGCTGCTCACCATCTAACATAACCCCCCCGAGGACTGTCTTCATTCACGAAACATACCCTTACTCTTATCTACATTTACAAACCCCTCCTTTTTATACGCCCCCTGCCAAATCTCTACAATCTATCAAAGCTTCTCTTCAGTTCTTCACATAAAGCAAATTATCATATATAATACGTAGGACACCTTCCACTCATCTCCATTCTCCATCATTTTTTTTTTTTATCACTGTCCCCTGCCACCCCCTCTAATTCTTTCATAGCTCCATATACAATTGAATAACCAAGGAGACCACAACTTTGTCTCACACCGCTATTGATATTAAACTAACTATCGACTCCATTTATTCTTACACACTCTTCACTATCGTCATACATACTTTTGATTACATTCAGAAGCTTACCACCAACACCATATATCTAACAACTGCCATAGAGGAGCTTCCCTATTAATCTATCATACACCTGTTGCAAATTCATAAAACCTAATTTATTCTTCACACCCTTATTTTCTCAATCATTTCTTTCAGTCATGGGTGATCCACACACCTACGCTCTACCATACAAACACCTTGTTCTTCACCAATCAGTTCTTCAGTCACTCGACACACTCTTTCGACCAAAATACTAGCATATATCTTCTCTACAACACTGAATAAACTAATTCCCCTATAATTCCTACAGTTACCTTTATCCCTCTTACCCTTATATGGGATACTAGCCCACCCACACTGCTCTCCTCAATCCCTCGGAACTATACCCTCCATAAACGCTTTGTTACAACTTCCAAATCCAATCAATCACCCTCGTCTCCGTTCTTGATCATTTCACCAGTAATTTCATCTATACCTGCAGATTTATCATTCTTCTAACTTTTCTCTCACTCTATCATAACCCTCCATACACCAATGACTTCATCCCCTAAATACCTATTCTTTCTTGCACCATCAAACCCACACCCATTCACTATCACCTCTTCATTACTGCCAATGTTATGCAGAGTTCGAAGTGTTCATCACACTCCCTTCATCCCATTTCATCAGTTACAAAAGCACCATCCTTATTCATTATTCTAAGCAGATTCTCCTTATTCTCATTCTTAACCTTACGCGCTTCCTTCCAAAAGAGCTTCCTATTCCCTTGTAAGTCCCATTCATCCTCCTTTTTCCAAATTGTTCATTTACCTCTTTCCCTTCCTTCCAGAAGAGATTTCTTTTTCCTCCTATATATTTTCCAACATCTTTCTTTGAAACCTCATCATTGGGTTTATAGCTAGAATTCAACCACCATCTTTTTCACTTTTAGCCGCTTGCATGACCTCTTCATTCCACCACTCACTGTTAACATTCTTGCTTCCTACTTCAGCACATCAACTTACTTCTTTTGCACTGCTAACAACCGCTTCCTTTATTTGCTTCCATATATGTATGTATTATTATTATTATTATTATTATTGTGTGTGTGTGTGTATTATTTGTATTATTATTATTATTATTATTATTATTATTATTATTATTATTATTATTATTATTATTATTATTATTATTATTATTATTATTATTATTATTATTATTATTATTATATGAATTCAGAAGAAAAATAGATTCAAACATCCGAAAGAACGGAAATTATTCGTTTTTCTATTTTTTAAGAATTTCACAGGAAATAAAAATTTTGAATGTTGAGAAAAACAAAGCCTTAAATATATATATATATATATATATATATATATATATATAACTAACTCGATATATATACATATATATATATATATATATATATATATATATATATATATATATATAATATATATATATACATATCTCTTATATATATATAGAAATATATATATATATATATATATATACTGCTGCTATCTCAAGAAGGTGAAACTATCAAGGTAACTACGATACAAATGCTTGGGATACAGAACAATTTTCTACAGGGAGCTCGGCCTCCGTACCCCCGACCTGTGAGTGGTGGTAAAATAATTAAATATTTCTTCAACACCATTGGCAATCCTTTAAAAAAATTTAAATAAAATAAAGGTAGTTACAAATATTACAAGTAGAGAGAGAGAGAGAGAGAGAAGAAGAAGAGAAGAGAAGAGAGAGAGAGAAGAGAGAGAGAGAGAGAGAGAGAGAGAGAGAAGAGAGAGAGAGAGTAGTTTTAAAATGCTCCTGAAAATTAAAATTTGGGAAGACTTCAAAACTTTTTCAGTAATTGGTATATTAGCTCAGTTTAAATAACATCGATTTTTTTAATGCTAATCGATGCTTCAATAGTTTTAAGGCAAAGGTGCAAGCCACATCAACTTTTTTTTTTTAACATAACAATTTATCTCCATAGATGAATTTACTACGTAAATATATAAATGGAAAAATAATATTTATATATATATAACCATATATAACCTTCTCCTATATATATATGTGATAATAGGTAAAGAGAGAAAAATATAATAAATACATATCTCAAAAACTACAAGAGCCACAAGGAAAAGGAATACATTGCTGGAATGCTGGTCCAATTTTAGGGCGGAAAATGTAAAAAAAATAAAAAAATAAAAAATATTATAGCTACACAGCGAGAATACATTTTTGGAATCCTGGTAAAATTTTAGATAGGAAAATGTAAAAAAAATAAAAAAATAAAAAATATTATTGTTAATAATTATAGTAATATGATTAGAGAGCCTATTTAGAGACCTTTTATTGGTTACTCGTTAAAATTAGTAGACTTTCTGTTTAGAAATTTTGGCCTTTTCTTTTTTCTTTACTAAAGAATACCCCAAGGGTATGCCGCACCGATGGCAAGTCAGGGTGCACCTCTCAGCCTTCCGGGGAACTACGGGTAGGACTAATTCCCCCTCCGGGGAGAGTCTCCGGAAGAACCCACGCTCTTTGGTATTTGGGTGTCGCGGGGTTCCTCCTTCCCTACGGGGTATGAAGAAACGTCCCCCTGTCGTTTTTACTCGGCTCGAGGCCCCTAAAAAAAATTTTAATATTTATTTATTTTATTTATTTATTTATTTTTCATTTTCCTAACTAAAATTTTACAAGAATTCCAAAAATCAGTAATTTTAATTATATTTTTCATTTTTTTTTTTTTTTTTTACATTTTCACTCCCTAAATTTTGCCAGGAGATTCAGCATTTCAAATTTCACTAACTTGTGTAGTTTTGAGAAATGGATCGATAATTGTATCATAAATATCACCATATATATATATATATATATATATATATATATAATAAATATATATTTATATATATATATACTTCTTATATATATATATATATATATATATATATATATATATATATATATAATATATGCATATACTATTATCTTCTATGTGCATATATTCAAAACTTTGAATACACTATACTATTATATATATATATATATATATATCTCTCATAACAATATAATAACCAATATAACCTTATATATATATATATATATATATATACTTATATACTTACTCTCTATACTCACTATATAAGGTCTTATTTCAGTTACAATTGAATGCGGGTTTTGTATGAAGAAAAATTAAAGCATAAACAATATTCTCTAAAAAAAATCAAAGTTGATATCATACAAGTAAAAATCAACTTTAGAATTCTCTCATGTAACCTATTTTTATAAAGTAAATACTGTTTAAAATTTCAGTAAAAATGAAAATTACCTCATATATATATATATATATATATATATATATATATATATATATATATATATATATATATATATATATATATATATATATTTCCTATTAACTTTTACGATTCCGGCCATTTTTTTTTTATATACTGTTAGTGTATGATACTAACAATGAATTTAAGTTTAACGAACAGGATCAAAAAGTTTAAGTATTAAAGATGTAAATATTTAAAATAGAATCGTACCTTTACCATTGTACGTTTGGCTTTACATATACGCACCACAAATTACAAACTAGGAAAATAGAAATTTCTTGCTTGCCAAATAACGCTTTAAAATAAAGAAAAACATACTTACGTTTTGGTAATTTCGTTTAAAAGGAAAATGTGTTCGAATTCATGCAATCGATATTTATATGATAATTTAATTATAAATAAAAAAAAAAAATAAATTAGTAGGTTGTTTGATATATATATATATATATATATATATATATATATAACTCTTTCTTCTGTATATATATATATATGTATATATATATATATATATATCTTCTTCTTCTTCTTCTTCTGCTCTCTTTCTCTTATATATATATGAACCATACGGCACCGCTCGCGCGCAGGGCGTTTGAAGCGAGCGGTCTGCCATTACATTAAGGTAACCTGGGTATGCATCTACCCTATGGTATTGTTTAGTTTAAATAAAACATGTAAGTAAATATATACGTAATATCCGAAAATATTTCAATTTTGAAAAAATATTTTATATAAATGTAGCCGAAGTCAAAGTTTTTCGAACATCCACGTTTTCAGGCAAAATATCTATTTTCAATTTAGACTTTTCGAATGTTCGTAAACTTTGGCCTGCTTCACCCTACCCTGAGAAATCTCGGCTAACCAAAAATGCTGCAATATTTTGCATAAGTTTCAAAAATAATAATTTGGATAAAGTTACATGCAATCAATATTTAATTCACATTATATAAATTATTATTTTCATTATACGTTTCAAATAATAATTTGGATAAGTTACATGTAATCAATATTTAATTCATTATATAAAAAGCTTTATTGTATTTTTAAGACGTATTTATATTTCTTTTTCTGATACCTCCCGAAAACATCATGCATGTAACTAAAAAATTACTTTAACAGCTACAGGAAAAAAAATAACATTTTTGATTTTAGCAAGCAATTTCATCGATGACTTAAAAAAAATTATTTTATTCTAATATTTATTAATAACACCTTAAATACTAAGTATAATCTTAGATCTGGCAAGCGTACGGTGAGAATGACCTTGAATCCCTAAATTTACTTCACGAGCAAGGACTTAAAATAGTATTTTAATTTTACGCTTTGGAGAAAATGTTATTTTTCTTTTTATATCCCTTTAAGGGGTTCACGAGCCGATGGAGGGGACAGGGGGACAATCACCACATCGTCCGGTAGGCCAAGCCCCGACTCTTACCATCGTTCTTGTTTACCCGTGGGATATCCTTTAGTTAAAGAAAAATTCAACATTTGGCACCTTTGCGCACTCCCTCGGGAGTACTCGAGCTTCTTCATATTCTCAGAGAAAACGGTAATATCATACAAGTTTTCCAACATTTTTAACTATTTTAAATTTCTCAAAGCGTTATTTTTTTTTAAATTTCATGGATAAATGTCTCTGATTAATAAAATGTTATTTATTTTCCTGTATAGCTGTTACATAGTTTCTAAGTTACATTGCGCTGAAATCTTTCAGTATCTTCTCTTTGTAGGTATTTTAAGTTGTTTAAATTTTTAACCGAAGCGGATTCTTTTCATAGTACCTAATACATTTAAAAATTACCATCAAATATAATTTTCCCCCTATAATACAGTTTTAGCTAAAAAAATTCTCCTTGATATAATCTTTTTCCGTTTTTAAAATTATTTTAAATATTTGGAATCATACTCGTTCCATACAAATTCATTGTGGTATCATATACTAAATGCTGTAAGCTGACGGAGGCGTAAAACATAACAGGTATTATATATATATAAATATATATATATATATATAACAACCATATATATATATATATATATATATATATATATATATATATATATATATATATAGTTATATTTTTTCATATAACTATATATATATATATATATATATACCCTTACTTGAGCACGTGGCTAACATATATACTATATAGCATAATATATATATATAGTTAGATGTGGGCAGAGGTTTTGGTTTTCTGGCGCTGGGGAGGAAAAATATTAAAAAAATAAAGATTATCGAAAAAATATAGATTTTTTACCATCCTGAGTTAATCTACGCAATTACCCTTTTTTCATGCTCATCTTCTGACGTTTTTAAATATGTTTCTTTCATTTCAGTCCATTTTAAACATTTCATATAAGTTTCATGAAAATCGGAAAAAAAGTTTCCCTGAAATCGTCATGAGGCGTTGGGGTTAATGAGGGCCGAGAAAAAAATTAATCTCTTTAATTTGTCAAGAATTTTAAATATGTTATAATTCTTTGCAATATTTGAAGCTCCACAAGAATCTCAAGAATTTATTGACATATTCTATGAGATTTCCTTCAAATAATTATAAAAGTATCAAAACATCTCGAGTGAATTTCACGGCAATTTGAAAAGTGATTAACGAAAAGTTTTTAAAATCGTTTGTTATTAAGAGAAAAGAAAAAAGTCCATAAACTAAGATTTTTGGAGCACCCCACCATTTTTCTCTTTAATAATGAGCGGATTAATGTAAACCGATCCCTCGTTTTCTAAAATTAATCAATGTCGCTGGCAACAAAATCAAAAAACTCATATTGTGGAAAATATTTTTTTATTAAACCATAAGAATTTTTATACATATATATTTTTTTCCTTTTGTATGCCTGTGTATATTAAAAGAGCATTGTAAGTTTATGTATATCACCGTACTCGTAAACTATTTTTGGTGCTAATTAGGTATAAAAGCGTTAGGAGACGATACAAGGCCAAAAAAAAAAAAGGGTAAAAAGGCATAATTCAGCAGACGCGTTGAAAAGTAGGTCGCGCAGACGAGAAAAGGATCTTAAATAATCACAGACGAAAATAAAAGAGGTTACGAAAAGGAAGAAAAGGAAGGTGAAAATCGATTCTTTTTTTACAGTTCTCTCTTATGCATTTACACCGATAGAAGTGACTTTTAAACGAGACACGAAGACTATAAAAAATTTTGCTTGCTCATGTAATTTACATAGTCGCAGACACACACACATACATACCTAGACAAGCACAAATATATATATATATATATATATATATATATATATATATATATATATATATATATATATATATATATATAACTATATATATATATATATATATATATATATATATATATATATATATACTCTATATATATATATAAACCTAAAGTGGAGTACACGTCAAAACTGTACTGTGACTAGTGAGGATATAGTCAACCACCTCACAAGGATAGCGTAAAAACCAGAACCTCTTAAGTTTCCTGATCACAAACTGGTATAATAATGAAAATTAATTTGGAGTTAAGGAGCATTAGCAGGTTGGGATTAGGAGTTAGGTTAGGTTGGGTTGGGATTGGGTTAGGTTGGAGTTGGGTTAGGTTGAATTAGTTAAGTTGGGGCCTCGGTAGTCACAGAAATGATTCTACTAATTTCTACTTAAGATATATATATATATATATATATATATATATCATATATATATATATATACTCTTATATATAGGCGTATAAGTAACTTTGTCCATATATATATATATATATATATATATATATGAACCTGTCCTGTCCCTTGTAGAAATTTTGTGCGTTGAAAAAAGTAACTGTTGTGCGTTGGTAATTGTTTTTACTATTTTGTGGATATTGAGGTCAGTGTAATAATAAATCTTTCTGTAAAGATCTTGCTCAGCTATTTTGTCCTTTCAAGCAATAAGCAGTTCTAAGGTTCAAACTTGTTTGTATACTGCAATGATACTGCAGCATATACTGTACACATTTGAATTGAGGGTGAACCATGTGCTGTAGCCTAGGGAAACTCCTACTTAGCACTGAGGATCAAACTATATATATATATATATATATATATATATGCTCCTACTCTTCTGCTCATATGCTCTGCCTGACTATTAATATATATATATTATATATAATAACATATATATATATATATATTTATATATATATAATATATATCATAATATATATATATATATATATATATATATATATATATATATATATATATATATATATAACTGTTTATAGCTTTATATCATATAATATATATATATAATATAACAACTGTATATATATATGCTCTTATATATATGTAATAACATATATTTATATATATATATATATATGTTTCTTAGCTCCTTCATTCATTATCTTCTCTAAATTAAATAGGAACACCTTAAGACTAACGTATAAATATATATAACCAACAACATATAACAACAACCTATACATAATATGTACCTAAATATATATATATCGTTAGGGTGCTTTCCCAATATTTTATTTAAATTGCTTATAATGAAGATTTTTTGATATTTATTCTGTTTTGCACAATAGAATTCATGTAATATTGTTATATTTTATAATTTTGTATTTATATTTACATTTATTGCAATTGTTTAATTTTCATAATTTCATTCTTTCATTTTTTTTAAAAATTCATGTATTTCCCACTATTTTATCATATCTTAAATTTGATACTATTCACCTTTCTCTTACTTGAAAGCTATGCTTATGTAATGCCAAAAAAAAACAATAAGAAAACTTTATTAATTTTCTAACTGTTACAGCTTTAAATTATTTTAGAACATCTGAACATATTTTCTAAATGTCGATTGTCGAATAAAGAAAGAATGAGCAGGGGCAATAATTCGCCGATTTAAAGTAAAAATATTTTAGTTAATTAGATTTTATTAAAGTAAAAACCCCCCCCCAAAAAAAAACCCTAAGATTATGACATGTTCCCTTCAATCTAGTTATCATTAAGTAAATTTTAACTTTATCAACAGCTCATTAATATCATTTGTTGAAGTAGGATCATTTTTAAAAAGTTTAAATATAATGGTGATTGTGCTAGCGAAATGATCTATGAAAGAGAAGTGTGATTTAGTAGCAGAAAGAAGAAATTGAATTACGTGTTGTAGGGAGATGATGGTAAAGGGACACATTTTTTAATAAGATGATACATAATATACATTGGTAAGTGGAATGACCATAGTGACCATTCTCTGCGTGGCTATGGGTGTGTAAAACAAAAGAAATATTTTTCGTCCTGAACCGTTTTAAAGAAACAACAGTTTAGAGTATATCTGATCACTATTTAGTAGAAACAAAGTTATGGGCAAAAAATAAGGCAGAAAAAAGTAAAGATTGAAATTGGAAAATAAAAACTATTTAACAAAATAAGAAAAACTTTTCTCATGTAAATTAGAAGTGGCGAAGGAGCAGGAGATAGATAGAACTAAAAGAAGAGTGAGAAAAATTATAATGAAGACTAGTAGTAATTACAAATGAAGTATGAAGTGTAATGAAGAATTCGATACTATTATTAACAAGAGGGAGAAATGTTTTTTTTTTTTTCTACGAAATACGTAGTTGGCTTATGTTTACAAAATGGAAGGAATACAAAAAGGTACGAAATGGTTAAAATGCAAATGGAAAAATAAGGGAGAAAAGAGATAGTAAAAATTTTAGAGAATGATGTAAGTTATTTTGAAGGAGATAAAGTAAGAAAGGGGAGGGGTGAAGGAAGTGGCTCTATATGAAAAAAAATTGAGCCGGAATGTTTTAGGAAACAAACAGATATCAATTTTGGTAGTTGCCAAATGCTGGAAGTGAAGGAAGAATAAATGCAATATGAAAGAGAGAGAGAGAGAGAGAGAGAGAGAGAGAGAGAGAGAGAGAGAGAGAGAGAGAGAGAGAGAGAGAGAGAGAGCTCATTCTTATCTAAACGCCACAAGGTTTGCCTCAGTTTAGTGTATTTCTTCTTCGCTTATACTGTGAGACCAGGCGTTTCTAGACTCATCGCTCTGTTTGCTCTTGCTTATAAACAAAACTCACTATTTAAATATGTTACAAACAAAATAAAATGTTGCTATTTGCAGGTATTTGATTAATTATATATTAGTACATTATAAAGAAAATTTTATATCGGAAAATAATTGAGTTGGCTGATGATCAGATCATCCAATAATGCTCTCCATTGCCATATATATACTCATAATATTATATATGTAACTCCGCATATAATATGCTCTTTTCACTTATATACTCTAATATATATGTATGTAGCCTTCTTATATAACCATATAACCCTTCACCTATACTATATATATATATGTGTATACCATATCTCTCACTTATCTGTAATCTCTATGAACTTATCTTCATATTATATATATATACCATATATATATATGTACTATATCTATAACATATATATCCTTGCTTAATATACATACTATGTATATATATGTATATATATGTATAGTCTGCACTTATATATATATATATACTTACCTTCTTTATATATAATAATCAGTGGCGGCTCAAATTAGACCAGAAACATGGGGACTTCAATATATGTATATATACTTATATATATTCCCTCTATATATAATATATATATATATATATATATATATTATATACTTACATATCTATATATATAATAACATATCTTCATATATACCTCCTTACTTATATATATATATATACTCTCACCATAGCTTCGAAAGTTGCATTGTATGTCTTTATCAGCGCATGCATATATATAACCCTATGTATGTATATATAATATATATAATATTTATCAACTTTATCATATCTATATCTTTATGTATGTATACTTTATATATGTAACTATATATCTTATATATATATAATAATATATATATGTATTAACAAGTGAAACTCTTTCAAATAATGATGTCTGCTGTTCGGCATACAGGTATAATGAATTAATAAAAAAAAGAGATTTTCCGTATTTATAATTCATACATGACAATTTCCTTCTTGACTGTAACCACCATTAATGGATTAAAGACTTTATAATATAATTTTTATTTATAGAGCTTGTCAATCTCCATATCCCAATTTTTCATAAAGCTAAATAGCGCGAAAACGGGACAAAACAAATACATATTTCAAATCTTGAACAAAAATAAACCAGGTTATCACGTACTCACGCTCAATGATTACGACATTTTTCAAACCTAAATCTTGAAAATATAAACACAAACCTTGAAAACACACTTAACCTGCTTGATTAAAATGTTGCAAAACAATAACAGACCAGGATAACTCGTACCAACGAGCTAGTTTACCAACCCTACAATAATTTAAAACCGGAGGAAGTTTCTCTTTAACCATCTTATAGTTCTACCATACCTGTCCTTCCGGCAATTACACCTTGGTTTCAAGAGTCAAATACTACTCCTTTTAATCCTGCATTGTGCGTGATCCAAAAACCTTGCAAACCAGTTATATTCAACGTAGTTTCCATAATTCAGCATATCACAAAACCACGTATGCATTCTTAATGTTATTGACAACACAGTTTCATCATGAGGGAGGATGGCTATCTACCTTGCAGTTTAGAGTTAAACCTAGACTGATTGACAGGGTGATCCAAAATACAGCCTCTAATCACACTTAAAATCTTTACGTGCTCGAACTTAGCGTTTCCTTCGCATGAGTCCCAAATCACAGGACTTTTTTCCTTCGCTGTATACCTCGGCAATCCTCGGTCTCACATATCTATAATATTTTATTATATCTCTCTCTCTCTCTCTCTCTCTCTCTCTCTCTCTCTCTCTCTCTCTCTCTCTCTCTCTCTCTCTCTCTCTCTCTCTTTCTAAATATATATATATATATATATATATATTAAAAATTTTTTTTTATATATATATATATATATATATATATATATATATCTTACATATATATATACTATATATACTATATATATACACCTTGCTGCTATATACACATATATATATACCTAACTATATATATCAATTTATATATAAAGCAACCGAGTGCTTATTAAACTTTTAAGATACCTTTCTTTTATTTTCTTTCACATATTTATTGCAAGGGTTGCCAAATTTGGGGTGTACATGACATGTTCGAGAGGAGGCTTTGTGGAAAAATTCTCAAAATAGACAAAATAAGAATAAAGTTTCTTTTACGTTGCTATGACAACCAGTGTTTTGAAAGCATTATAATTATGCTTTCTTGGAGGCACATAAATCGAAATTCCTCCAGTCAATGATCCTTATGAAAAATAATGTTTCAGAGAAAATAAATGATCTTAATGTAAATTAGCGTTCTTGTATAACATTTTAAAAATACATTATTTTTAATAGTAATAAATAGTAATTTGAATTATTTTATTGCATTAGTTGCTTTTATTTTTTTTTAGAGGAGGCCCGGCCACCTGTTTCTGGATACGCCACTGTATATATATATATATATATATCAGGGACGTGCCCTCTGGGTAGGCAAGGTAGGCAGTGCATGCCCTACAAAAGAAGTGAACTATTTCTGTTTTTAATGATTTGAAACAATTTAAATCCATAAAAATTAAAACAAAATTTAAAAAAAAAATTCATTTTCCCTTGTAAAAAGCAAAAAATTTTTTGCTTTTCCCCCCCTTATGGCTTCCTATATTGAACTTGGTTTACGTGGAAGTTCCGTGCTTTTCATTTTTAATATTGTAAATAATGTTTCTAAAAAGCATTCTGAATTCTGCTTTTCGACACGCTCATAATCAGTGTTTGGAATGATGTCGT
>JABUQX010140370.1:2500-7500 GCA_015478945.1 Trachelipus rathkii
CTCACAAGCACTAGAACCTGACCATATTATTCTTTATTTATTAATCTCCAACACTTACAAACCAATGCTATAACAGCCCTAACACAAATATTTTACGTTGCATGGCGAAACAAACTCTACCACCTTATGGAAGAATGCGCCTAATAAACCAGTATTAAAACCAAACAAACCACTTAATAATACAACTTTACACAGACCTATTTAGTACTTTCAATAATATCAAAGGTATTTGAAAAACTAATTCTGGTTACAATTCCCATCCTTTATCCCTCCATCAGACTCACAACATGGTTTTCGCAAAAATTACTCTATTAATCACACTCCTAGTTGATCTAACTCAACACTTTCTCACCGGCTCCAACCAACCCCTCCACATCTCTCCTTGTAGCAATAGACATAAACAAAGCTTTCGATACAGTCCCCTGTCACTTTTTAATTAATATACAAAGTCTTAAACACAAACATAACCATCAAAGATGAAAAAAATAGCAAATTTCATATGGTTTCGCACAGTTAAAGTCACCCAAGGATACCACATCATATCAACTATTCAATGGAGTCACTAAGGGAGCCATTCTTCCACGTTCACTCTTTAGCCTTTTTATGCATGACCTCCCTCATCCCACTTCAACATCCATTAAAATAAATATATATGCTGACAATCTAACAATCAAAGCACAAAATCCCTCTATAAATTTAGCATGCACAGAACTGCAATAGTATGGAACAATGACTAACAACGAACAGAATGACTACGTTAATTAAAAAAAATCACCATTATCTTACTCACCCCAGACATAAGAGAATCTAACACCCACCCAGCAATATTCTTATCACACAGTAGACTCTCTTTTAACAAACAACTCACGATCCTATGATTGTCCTTTGACACATATGGCATTCACCCAACACATCAACAATATCACTTTAAGGGCCACACATAGAATAAATGCTCTGAAAATATTAACTGAAGCAAACTTTGGCCAAAATAAAGAAACTCTCACAATGGAATGCAGAAAATATATCCATCAAACCCTAAATTATGCATCACCTACTTGGGTTTCCACAATATCATAATCGAATTTTAAGAAACTAGAAACCGTGTTAAATAAAGTTCTCAGGATAATAACAAAAAGGCTGCCTTCCCTTCACATCAATCCGTCATCTACTACCTGAAATAAAAATTCCCTCTTTAAAAGTCTATCTTGAAATGATAGACTGTCAAATTTACAGTAAATCACTCTTAATAGATTTACTCCCTGTACTCCCTGTACTCCCTGTATCAAACATTACAACAACTACTTCACCTAGAAGGAGAAAACTTCACCAGCATTATCCCATTCTAACAAACGCAACACACTCCCCCAGACATTCCCATTACTAAACATATTCACCTTCAATTAACCATTAAAACGAACCCCGCATATTCAAATAACACCGTGAATTAAACGCGTTCACATATAATGTTCTCTACAGAAAAAACTTTGGAACGTCAAACCCTGGAATTGTTGCCACTTCTCCGATCTGGGCACCATCCCTTCCTTCAAGAATCAATAAAGCACCCTTCCCCCCCCCTACCAAAGATGTTTTCCCAGACTAACAATGACACAGGACATCTCTTGCTAGATTGCCGTGCCTTGACGGACATCAGACCCAACTTCAAAACGTTTTTCCTAACGGATCTCTGGGTCCGCCCTGCTATGGTGGCACATCTAGAGGTAGTCCGTTTCTCGTAGGAGGGAAATTGGGGGCAACAAAATTAAAGAAAATGTAGTAAGTTTATATATATATATATATATATATATATATATATATATATATATATATATATATATATATATATATATATATATATATATATATATATATATATATATATATATATATATATAAATAAATATCATATTATATATATATATATATATATATATATATATATATATATATATATATTATATATATATATATATATATATATATATATATATATATATATTTATATGTTATATATATATATATATATATATATATATATATATAGTTAGTTAAAGAAAAAGAAATATATATATATATATATATATATATATATATATATATATATATATATATATATATATATATATATATATATATATATATTGAAAGGTGAAAATGTCGTCCAAGTTGACGAAATATCGGAAGCTAAAACCAAAGGAAATTTGGGTAGAAATAAACCAGAGTGAGTTGAAAACTTCCATCACCTGTTACTGGCTGCTTCTCGAGTCTGTAAATGAAGTGTCTGAAAAGAATATCAAAGAAGCTCTTCGGATTCTTTCAAGGTTAGTTTAAATTTATTTATTTGAATATTATAAACAGGAGCTTGGAGAGGTAAGATATTTGTCCAGTTTCTGTTCGGGCTCAAACTCTGGTCGTTGATTGATTAGTCAACCGTTATGAAAGTTCTTTTTCTTAATTTTTAATTTTCATCTTAGATAATATTTTGATTATTAGCGGATGTGACATACATTGCAATTTTACCTTCGTTAACATTTATTACATCAGATTCACTCTTCAATTTAGAGATCAGTCATTTAAAATGATAATTTTAGTGATTTCACTGTTTAATAACCACATTTTCCACTTCAGAAATATTGATCTACTTCGTTTGTGCATCCGAAAAGAAAATGGTGATTACTGGTTTTACAAAATGGATGAAGAAAAAATTCCTCTACAGGTAATTTCATACGTAAATTTACTTTCAAGCAGGAGTATGTTATGTATGTTACCTACATTTGTAGTATGTTACTGTTTCGGCAGTTTCATCGAACCTTTTTTAAGCCACTTATTCCTTAAATATTATTACGTCATTTAAATCGTTCAAGCCATTTAAGCAATGTAAATCATCCAACAAATCTCTTGATTTCTATGCAAAAACCATTTTCATTTATATTAATTAAAATAAATCTCATGACAATGCCTAAGAAACTTAAGTTGCAACAATTCGAATCTACTTTATCTAATTTCGTGTACTTGAATTTAGCAATTAAGTCTTCACAGTAATAGTGCAAAATTTGTTTGGGTTGTATGTGTAGAGTTGCCATTTTTTAATCACTTGTTAGTTAAATAAAATTGTTGGAGACAAATAGAATTTAAATCATTTATTGATATTTTAATTTAGTTAAAATTGAAGCTAAAACTTGTCACAAATATTTGGTGTTAAGCACGACTAAGATGAACTTTATCTCATTGATATAGATAAGACCGATTGACTTAAAAGTCTCATAGGATTTAGAAACTTTATCTAATTAATTAATGAATCGAACCTAACAACAATTTGCCATTATTAACTGTTAGTAATATAAGGACTAGAATTGGGACATGATAAACCTAAACAAACCCCGAGATACAAAGCTCTGAAAGATATTCAACGACAAAGTCAGTGATTGGAACGATCTCATCATTTTTTTTATTTCAAATCTTATTATTACGAGGTGCGTTGCGTGCAGTGCGTGCAGTGAGGTGCGGTGAGTTTGGCGGAAACCTTTGCGCATTGAAACATAGAATTGCGGTGCCGTGAGGTGAGGTGCGACGAGGTGCGGTGCGACAAAAATGACTAGCAGTAGAGCAATTCACTCATTGTTTGATAAGGGATTTGCAAAATTGTTTGTAAAAAGGGGTGACTTTAAACATGTGAGTCAACTTCCTTTTAAAATTTTAACAATTCAATCGAATAGTATAAAAATGTAATTCTTTTAAACGATTTATTCAGATTATAATTAAAGAATGTTGATATTTTTTCCTCAATGTTACAGCTGGATAAAAAGAAAAGGTTTTGAAGCCTTTTTATTCGCAAAAAATATCACGTCAGGAGAATAAAATTAAGAATAAGTGATGATGCTTTTGATAAAATAGCATTTAAAATATGCTCCATTTTTTTAATTTTAAATAAAATTTTAATTTTAATTAATTTTAATTTTAAAAGTAATGGTCATAAATTTTCAACTAATTTTATACATTAAATGTTACTTAAAATAAGATTTCGTAGTAATATATTCAAACAATAGTATAATATAATGTATTTTGAAAAAAAGCAAAGTTTCTAAATGAATTGGACTTCAGGGAAAATGTATTAAAATAATTTTAAAGTAAAAATAAGTAAAATAGAAATGAAAAATAAAAAACGAAAAGTTTTTATAGGGAGAAACGTTGTTGTGTCCTTATTAATTAAATTCATAATTATTTACATGAAGTACCTTATTACATTCATTCATTCATTCATTCATTCATTCATTCATTCATTCATTCATTCATTCATTCATACATTCATCCATTTATTCAGAGCTTCCTTAATCAGATAGATATTTAAAAAAAGATTTCACAGTTTGAAGTTTAAAAAGTAAAATAATTTTAGTCCATTTTAAACAACACAATTAGCAATATCAACTTAACAAATATTCCATTAAATGTACTAAAAACTACTTTCTAATAGATTATAAGCAGTTAAGGGAGAGTTAATTTTCCTTAGTAGACCAAAATGTTGTAGCATATCGATAGTGTAGTGTAGTGTAGTGTAGTGTAGTGTAGTGTAGTGTAGTGTAGTGTAGTGTAGTGTAGTGTAGTGTAGTGTAGTGTAGTGTAGTGTAGTGTAGTGTAGAATTTCAATGCATAAGAAATATAAATCTTTCGATTCACTTTACAAATACTCAATTAAAAACGATAATTTACTCATCAAATTTCCGTGAGTAATAATAATTATTTGATTAGTCTCAAAATAATTTGATATATTTGCAAAATTATTAATTAATTATTTATTTTTTATAGGTTTTACAGAATCAATTGCCATCAGAAGTATTTACAAATGAGTTGCACACAAGTATCGATTCGGCAACAGGACCACTTTGGCGTGCTACTTATGTTACCAACAAAGAAACTATAAAACAGAGAAACATATTTACAAGCAATATATTGTTTACTTTAAACCACGCAATATCTGATGGTTACACGGGGTTTAGGATCTGTAA
>JABUQX010140371.1:0-7500 GCA_015478945.1 Trachelipus rathkii
AATGCAAGCCCGAGCCGGAATTGGATACAGCTCACAATAACCATAAGGAAGGACTTTTTTGCCCAATTATTTCAAATCTATAACAATTTTTTTTAATTTTGTTTATAGGAAAAAGTTATCTTCATTTTCGACTTTCAACAAAAATTATTTCAGGAAGAATTTTTTATTTCGTCGAGATCATGATGAATTAACAACAAAAGACAGATCTGGCTAAACCATTCTAAATTTGAAACTAAATAGAAATTAAATAGAAAATAATGAAAAAAAATAAACAAATGTTGCCAAAAGAAAAAAATATATATATATATATATATATATATATAAGAAGGGCGTAGAATGCGTCAATGAAGAAGAAGAAGAGAGAGCATATTAGGTGGAGTATATATAAATATAATATATTATTGGTATATATATATATACATATATATATATATATATATATATATATATTATTTCTTTACATGAAAAAGATTAAAAACGACTTCTTTTCCATGTAGCTCATAGATATATGAGCAGCATATATATGTTATGTATATATATATATATATATATATACGTTATATATATATGTTATATATATGTACAGTTATATATATATATATAGCGCCCCCCCCCAGGAAGATCAGTACAAACGACCTGTCAGAGGGACCCATCGAGAAAGGTCCTTAAGTACCACGGGCCTAACCAAATCCGCTGGCTGGCCAGCCTATCGCGGATGCCGGAAAGTTTCCCCACTAAGCACGTTACCAACGTACTCATTAACGTCTGAGTGACGAAGCTAGAGTTTATAGAGAATAGCTCACGCTCCTCTTGCTCCACCCAGTCTCGAACCCGGGCCCTCTTTAAGAGGTGAGCTCTACCACTGAGCCATATATATATATATATATATATATATATATATATATATATATAGGCAAAGAAAGAGTTATATATATATAGTATATTATGGTTATTGGTTATTGCATGCTATGCGCTGGTTATTACATACATTATTGTTGTTGGTTATGCCAGCGCATATGTTATTATTGCTGGCTATTATTATGCATATACATATAGTGTTGTTATTATTGTTACTGTTGTTACAGCATATGAATGCATATTGGTTGGCTGGTATTGGTGATATACATTGTTGGCGGCTGGGCGCTGGGTACATGGTTGTTATTGAGCGCAGCTATGATATTACATATGCTAATGTTGTTGGCGCTACATTACATACAATACATATACATTATTACTACTACTATTATTAATATTATATGTTATATATTATTATATATATTAAGATATATATACATATATATATATTATATTATATATATATATTATTATATATTATGTTGCTATAATATTACTATTATATAAATATATAAACATATATATACAAATTTATATACATATTATTATATTGTATATATATATATATTATTATATTATTATGCATATATACATACATATTACATATGTTTATTAAGTTATATATTATTATTACATATATATTATTATATATATATATGCAGATAATGAAAATATGAGAGCCCAAATGTTTTGATTCTTCTATTTAACAAAAAATCCACACCACACTAGCATAACCCTATAAAAGAGGGGAGGATTTCTCCAGCTAATTGTTACCAAGGATTCGGACGATTGATCGAACCCTCGCCCTATGCCACGCGACTCCGTCGAGGTATCCTTAATGAGATAGAAATCATTTTTAAAATTTCTTTTGTTATATCAGCTAAATCTTCAAGCAAACTCGGTAAATTTACACTCAGGGATGAGGAGACGGAGCCACGGGGCCACGGAGCCACGGAGCAACGGAGCCACGGAGCCACGGAGCCACGGAGCCACGGAGCCACGGAGCCGTGGAGAGCTGCAAGGTTTTGTTTGGGTGGAGCAGGAGGAAAAGAATAAGGTCCTTGTTAATCTCATGGACACCTTTATTTTCGTTGTAATTCAATTTTTTTTTTTTATTATTTTTGTAGAAAATTAGGTACATAATAATATTCCAATACGAGTAATTATGGAAGACTTTTCCAGTTATGACATCCCACTAGTATCTTACGTTACAAATTTGCTTAATCATTTTTTTTCTTTATTTTTTTTTATAGCTTTTATATGATTTAATTGAATTTTAAAAAATTTTCAATCAATAATATTTTTTTTTCAAAGATTGCTAAATCTAGCCGGAAAAAGCCAAAAAAAAAAAATATATATATATATATAAATTTAGGTGTTTTTATTTTTTTTATTTTTTATTTTTTATTTTTTATTTTATTTATTTATTTATTTATTTTGCCCTTCTCTGCTAGATTTAACATTTGACACAAATCTGTTTGCACGTTGCAAACGTTGCAATTAGTTTTTGCTAAAATAAATTGAAATATTTAAATATATATATATATATATATATATATATATAGCATAGATATATATATAAAGTTATTATGCATATATATAATATTATTATTATATATTAAGATATATATATATATAAATATATATATATATATATATATTATTTTAAAAGAAAAGAAATAGGCCAACTCCGAGGCACACGAAATTGAGCTTTGCAATCAAACGTTTTATAAATTATCTTTAATATATATATATATATATATAGAGCATATATATAATATAAATATATATATATATATATATATATATATATATATATATATATATATATATATATATATATATATATATATATATATATATATATATATATATCAAAAGCTTGCAATCCCTGGAAGCAAGGGAGTAAATAAAAGATATTTCAAAAATTGAAATAATTATCTTAAGCAATTACATTAATTATTACAATTGATCAATCTACAAAATAAATTTACCTACTCGACAGCCCTATAATTTTACACCAAGCTTTTTGTCAGTTCACGCAACTAGTTTTTATTGAGACCATCAATGCAATGGCTCAGAGTTAAGTTTAGCTTAGAATTGGGACTGAATTTTCTACTTCTAAGAAATTATTTGAGCTTTTTAAAAAGGATGTATCTTGACGATACCAAATCTGAAAAATAATTAGAATGTTGTATCAATATAAATCTTTAATATTTCCAATGGACGGGTAACGGGTAAATTCAACTCTGATGTGAAATATAAACGTATCGTCAGCTGTCCCGAAGCAAAAAATAAACTACACTAAATATCCTCCGGACATTAAAAAACCGATGTTAAGAAATTGACGGCAAACACGTTTTAGTTCCTAGAAATACATCCATCTTGAAAGTTACTCTGTCACTTTTGGTTCTTGATCTAAGTTATATGAACTACTTTGAGGTTCTCAGAATCCCAACTTCTGATGCTCTTAATTGCTGCTCTCTTTAATCTATCTTGTGATCTTTGCCAATCATTTCTTAATATATGTCTTTGTGTGTGTGTGTGCGTATATATATATATATATACTATATATATATATATATATATATAAGTAAAACAACCTTAATTGCTGACCTTCGATTTAGATATATCGAAATATATATCTATATCGTGAACTATTGTCATCCATATATATATATATATATATATATATATATATATATATATATATATATATATATACATATATATATACATACATATATATATATATATATATATATATATATGTCAGCCTCTAGAAGAGCCACAATCCATATCTCAAAAGCTACAACATACAGGGAAAAGGAATACGTTGCTGGAATGCTGGTCCAATTTTAATTTAGTGCCAAATGTAAAAAAAAATTATTGTTAATAGTTATAGTATATGAGTTGAAAGCCTATTTAGAGACTTTTTGTACGTTACTCGTTAAAAAAAGAATAAATAAAAATATATAGTAAATTTTGTTGTTTTTTTAACTAAAAGATACCCCAGGGTGGGCCGCACCGATGGCAGGAGTCGGGTCTCTCGGCCTTCGGGGAACTACGGGTTGGACCTTCCCCCCGGGAGGGTCTCCGGAAAACCCGCTCTTTGGTATTTGGGTGTCTTGGGGGTTCCTCCGCTTCCCTACGGGGTATGGAAAACGATCCCCCTGTGTTCCCCGTCAGCTCGAGCCCCTACATTGCCGTGTAATACTTTACAAATAATATATATACTATGTCCCCCGCCGGCTCAAGCTCCCCCCCCAAAAAAAAGCAATTTTTATGCATGTTTTTTAATATTTTATTTTGTTTTACATTTGCCTAACCAAAATTTTACAAAGGATTCCAAAAATGTATTCCTTTCCTGTAGCTATTGTAGTTTTGAGATATGGATTGTGGCTCTTCTAGAGGCTGGCCATATATATATATATATATATATATATATATATATATATATATATATATATATATATATATATATATATATATATATATATATATATATATATATATATATATATATATATATATACAATAAACCAATTAAATTAATCCAATCTATAACTGTTTTTTCACTCACATCTAAATAGGTTACTACCCATGAAACTTTGTTTCGTTATGTAAAATGCATAATTAAGGGGCATCAGTGTAATAAACTCTAATATTTGAAAAAAATATTTGGGAGAAACAGTATACTTTCGAGCCACAATGTTTACTAGTACAATAAAAATTAAACTTTTCTCCTACTTTGGTAATTTCACATTCTTTGTGACACTTTCTACAAACCTTTTTATCTAGTATCAAACTAATTAGCATTGCTAACACGATATAATCATTCTCACAAATTTAGAATAAATCCTTCAAATTCATAATTTTCAGAAAAATTGGAACAAAAAATACCTCAACCTCACTAAACACAGTAAAAAAATTTATGACCTTACTTTATATACAGTAGGTTTTTGAAAGGTTCCAATAATACTCAATGAATAAAATCCATCTTTATATATATATATATATATATATATATATATATATATATATATATATATATATATATATATATATATATATATATATATATATATATATATATATATATATATATATATATAAATGTTTCTATGAATAAATTTAGATTCTCGGTATCTTGGGTATAATCGATACACATATATCGAAAATCGATTTTAAAACTTAAATATCGATAGGTCAGAAAGAAACTTAAATATATATATATATATATATATATATATATATATATATATATGTGTATATATATATATATATATATATATATATGGGTATTTTGGGGATGAGGTAATTAGTAAGGAGGCGATTATGGGTAGAGTGAGAAAGGTGAAGGATTGTAAATCTGCAGGTATAGATGGAATTACTGATGAAATGATCAAGAATAGAGGCAAGATGGTGATTGAACGGATTGGGAAGTTGTGCAACAAAGCGTTTATAGAGGGTATAGTTCCGAGGGAGTGGAGAAGAGCATTAATAGTACCTTTAAATAAGGGTAAGATGGATAAAGGTAACTGTAGGTACTATAGGGGAATTAGTTTATTGAGTATTGTACGAAAGATATATGCTACTATTTTGGTTGAAAGAGTGCGCCAAGTGACTGAGGGACTGATTGGTTGTCGAAGAACAAGGTGCATTTAGAAGTAGTAGAGGATGCGTGGATCAAATTTTTTACATTAAAGCAAATGATTGAGAAAATGAGAGAGAAGAAGAATAAATTGTATTTAGGTTTTATGAACTTGGAACAGGCGTATGACAGGATTAATATGGAAGATTTGTGACAGGCGATAGTGATATATGGTGTTGATGGTAGGCTTCTGAATGGAATCAAAAGTATGTATAACGATAGTGAAGAGTGTGTAAGAATAAATGGTGTCGAAAGTGATTGGTTTAATATTAATAGCGGAATGAGGAAGAGATACCTTATGTTTCCTTGGTTATTTAACTTGAACATGGATAGAGTTTTGAAAGAATTAGAAGTAGGGTGACAGGGGAATGTCTTAGAATGTTGGAGAGTGGAAGAGAGTGGAGGGTACCCTGCTTGTTGTATGAAGATGATTTAGTTTTGTGTGGCAAATATGAAGAGAGTTTGAGAGGATTGGTAGAGGGGTTTAGCGAGGTGTGTAAAAAGGGTTTGAAAGTAAATGTTGATAAGAGTAAGGTTATGGTAGTGAGTGAGGAGAGTCCTCGGTGTGAAGTTATTTTAGATGATGAGGAATTGGAAAAAATATCAGAGTTTAAATTTTTAGGATATATGTTGGATGAAATGGGAACGAATAATACAATGTGTAGTAGGAAAGATGTGAATGGTTAGAAGGTGTTTGGTGCAATTAAATCCTTGGTGGATGTAAAAGGACTAAGTCTTGAGTGAGCTAAGGGTTTGCGTTAGGATATGTTGTTACATGTGTTAATGTATAGTAGTGAAACCATGGCATGGGATAGTAGGTATAGATCCAAGATACAATGTATTCAGATTGGATAATCATTGGGGCATTTTAGGTGTGAGAATAATTTATAAAATGAGGAATGAAAACATTAAGGAATTGTGTGGCGTGAAGAAAGGCGTAAATAAGAGAATAAATGAGAGTACAATGAGATGGTTTGGTCATATGGAAAGGATGAATGATAGTTGGTTGGTTAAGCGGATGTATAGTGGTGAGTGTGCTGAGAATTGTGCGGCTGGGAGACCGAAAAAAAAGTGGATTATGTCAGTAAAAAAATATCTGAAGAAAAGGAATGTGAGTTTGGCAGTGGCGAGAAGAAAGGTGCATAAAAGGAGTGAATGGTGAGGTATTTGTTAGGGGGGTATGGTTGTGGGCTCTGCCCAGGAGGTGAAACCCACATTGATGAGATACCACAGTGAGTCTCGTGAAGCCCTAGGATAGATTATTCTGACTGCGATAAGTTCTCACATAAGGGTATGAAGGGGCAGGTGAAGGGGGGATTTCTTTTCAACCTGCGTCATGTTCTTCTACTACTTTTCTTTTTCCCGGTGATGCTGCGCACCTGACCCCCAATCTGGAGAAGGGAGATAATATATATGTATGTATATATGTATGTAATAATAATAATAATAATATATGTAATAATATGTATGTATGTAATATGTAATAATAATAATACTAATAATAATAATAATAATAAATATAATTATAGATATATATATATATATATATATATATATATATATATATATATATATATATATATATATATATATATATATATATATATACTATATATAATTCAAATTTAATCATCTCGAAAAGTTATTGATCTTACTTATTCATGAATTTTTCTATTCATTTTCAAACTAAGGTAACCAAGATAAAGAATGATATTTAAGTAATACGGCTAAAATAATTCATATCTTAATTATTATTATTATGTAAAATTATTTACATCCTTATATCAATAATTTATCTTATTTATATTTTCAAATGTTAAAAACATTTTCAGCTTATAAAAAAATAAAAAAGGAAATTCAAAAAAATAAAATCTTATTCCAAGTTATATAACTTGGCTATTATTCTTTCCTTATCAAATTTCATTTCATAAAACACCAAGTCAAAAAAAACGAAGAAAAACTTTCTATCCATTCCTTTCCTTTCCTTACAT
>JABUQX010140371.1:12500-14110 GCA_015478945.1 Trachelipus rathkii
CACAAGGTTGAGACGACCCCACCCAGAAATTCTATCCAGATCAGCGAGAATGGAATCGGAAAGATTAAGACGAGAGGCAATTCTAGAAGTAAAAGAGGGAGCAGAATTGAAATGAGTTCAAGAATGAAGGGTCGATTCATGGGCATATGAGTGGATAGAGCTAGATGTGCAGACGAGAAGATCATTAATGAAAAGCAAGAATAAAGTAGGATATAAGACAGAACCTGAGGAACACCACAATTGACAGAAAAGGAAGAATAAGTCACCCCATCAACAACAGCCGATATTGAGCGATTTGAAAGAAAGCTAGACATAAGTAAGCAAAGAGAAGGAAGGGAGCTTGGAGAGCAGTGACGCTTGCCATACCCGGTCAAATGATTTGGATATGTCAAGTGCCACCATGCAAGTCTCTTCATAATTCCTAAGTGCGGAAAACCATAAATCTGTTAGAATTAAAGTATATCACCAGTAGACCTCGAGCGCCGAAAGCCGTACTGGCGATCGGAAAGAAGGGAATGAGATTCCAGATGGTCTAGGAAATGAGAGTTGAGAAGGGTTTCAAAGATCTTAGATAGAATACAAGTTAGAGCTATAGGGCGATAGTTAGAAGGATCAGAGCGGCTTCCTTTTTCCGGAATAGGTTGGACATATGCGCGCTTCCAACACTGAGGGAAAGTGCTAGTATTGAGGCATAGAGAAAATAGTTGAATGAGGGAGGAGGGCCCCAGCACGGGAAGCACTCCCTCAAAACTCGGGGGAGGAATGCCATCCGGGCCACCCGCCTTCCTAACGTTCACAGATTTCAGGAGCCCATGCACCCGATCAAATGTAATCTCAGGCAAAGGCATAGGACACCTGAGAAGAGAAGGAGGAGGAAGAGGAATGTCAGAAGCGTCCAGGGTTGAGTTAGAGGAAAATAGGAGGCCGAAGAGATTGGCCTTTTCAGTTGGAGAGTTAGCAACAGGACCATCAGATCGAATAAGAGGAGGAAAAGTAGATTTATTTACAGAAGTTGTTGGAGATGTTTTTTGACAAGGAGCCAGAAATTTGTGTCAGTAAGAGAACCAAGGTTAGCGCACTTTTGTTTGATGAAAGCCCGCTTTGCTCGTCGAAGGGTATATACCTGCAACGATTTCTAGCTGAATGAAAATTAGCGAGTGATAGGAGAACGAAATTTTCCACCCCGTGCGCGCACTGTCTCTGGCCTGAATGGCCAGAGAACAAGTACGATCGAACCATGGATTAATGAGGAGAGAAAGATTGAGTCGAAGAAGGAATGAACCTGCTCATCCATCAACGATTACAGCTCCACCTTATCGGAGAAGTCGAAGCGTCACCAGAGGCAAAGAAGGCATTCCAGTATAGTTAGCGAAGAAGCAGCGCAAAGCCCCCAATCAGCCCGATCAAAGTGCCAGAAGAACGCACAGGGCAGGATGGAGCTGTTGGAGAAAGTATTAAAATTAAGAGATATAAAGGTTGTGGCCAGATTTACCAATAGGAGCGAAGGTGGTGTATTTATAAAAAGAAGTGGGGAAACATAGGTCAAGTGTGTTCAAGAATTGGTTGTGACGATCGGAATGTGTGTTGGTTCTTTAATTAGTTGCTCCAGA
>JABUQX010140372.1:0-12500 GCA_015478945.1 Trachelipus rathkii
TTCATTACTTCGTTGTCAATTTGGGTGTTTCTTCGTTTCCGCATTGATATGCTCGCGCGTTCCCGTGCAATATGCATATATATGTATATATATATATATATATATATATATATATATATATATATAAAGATATATATAATATATGTATATATATGTAATAATAATCTCTCTATATATTCCCTTATTTCTATTTATTAATTTTATTTATATATATATATATATATATATATATATATATATATATATATATATATATATATATATATATATATATATATATATATAATTTTCTCATAATAAGATTTATATATATATATATGTAATATATATATAATATATATGTATATATGTCTCATTTTTTTAGGTGTTGTCAATAGGACTAAAGGTATTAAAATTTTAATATAATTTAAGTAGTGGAGAGCCAGTACGAGAAGGCTCGGTAGTAAATGTCCCAAGGGTCAGATCGACCTACCACTCCTGAGAGATCACCACTTAGTCCCCCGGAGACCCCGGTATCAGTAGCTACACAGCAACACACACATACACCACCACACACACCTACATTAGTGTTAGAAAATCCTTTAAATATGGCGGGAGAAGACGAACGTAACGAGAGAGAAAAGAACCGACTCTTTATGTCCAAGATTAAGATCCCAATTTTGGATGGGCCCCCACAGATTGGTGCCGCATCCACTGGTCCCCATGTGAACTCGTGGTTGAAAATACTCGAGCACAATTTTGCCCAAGAAGGGATAACCAGGGACCAAGAAAAAATCCCTTGCGCACTTGTACATATAAGCGAGAATAGCGCTAGAAGCAACCCCAGGCTCTCTAGAAGTGACTTCTTACATTAGATTTAAGAGAAGATCTACTTAAAAATTTAGCTCCTTTGACGTCATTTCGCGTTTGGGAGGTATTTGAAGAATTTTCAACGATGAAATGGGGTAAAAGTTCGACCCTAGCGACTTTTTGTCACAAGCTAAGAAGACTAGTGACAGAGTTCTCTGAAGAACTCGAGTTGAGATATGGTATAATAGTGAGTAAAGAGATGAGAAGAGTATTGTTGTGGGGTAACACTTATATGAAGTTCACAGATGCAAAGACTAAAGAGAAAGTGGCAAAGATCTTTACAAAAGAAAATACAGCTTCTGAATTAATAAGTAAACTTAGTGCAAAAAAGATAGATAATAGACGAAGAGCTGAAGATAAAATAAGCGCGATAGGAGATAATTTTGAAAGAGGGATAAAAAGAAACGAAAATAGATTTGACAATAGAGGTAATAGACCACAAAGTTCAGCCGAAAGGTATAGAAAACCTGGCAATAATAGATTATGACCGCAAGTATAGAAGAGGTAATTACGATCCTCATTACAGTAGGGATCACAAGTATCCCAGGATATATAATAATCCCGGTTCCTATAAATACAGGAACAATAGAGCTAGAAGTAGTAGTAGGCAAAGGCAACGATTTAGAAGTACAAGTCCTATGCCGAGACGACCACAGACATGGTCGACTAACAATGAAGTAGGAGATGATTCAACACCCACGAGAGGGGTACGTTGGAATAAATTCAATAGGTCAAGGAGGGGCAGCAGTTCCCCCAGTCCGAGATTCACTCCTGAGAAAGGAGCAAACCAAAAAGCAAATCGCAATGAGTATAAGGTAAATAAAGTGTCAGATGCAGTAGTTTCTGGAGCTGGAACTTCTCCTGTGCAGAATAACAGACAGACACATCGCTCTCTTTCTAAGGAAGAGCTACTACGAGACTCATATGAAGAACCGTCCAGTTCAGAAGAAGACTCGGACGAAGCAGAGTATATTAGAGGTAATATACACAAGAGTTGTAAAATATTGGAAAGGGGTGAAATGGTAGAAAAGCTATCAGTACGGATCAGACGGTGAAGTAAGATTGGAGCTCATTAAAAGAACAGTGCAAAGTACCGGCGAAAAACAAAGGGCGTCATAAGAGAAAAGCACCACGCGGCAGAGTAGCTTCAAATATGGATGATAAGACACCATTGCCGCACAAAGTGTGTAATATTAGGCACGCGGAGCAAAACAATTTTGCACCACACCGCACCAGAGTCGCCGCATATTATTTAAATTGTAGTATTTTAAGCAATAATAATAAGTATTATCATAAAGAAAGAGTTTTTATCGACTCAGGATCGTCCCTTAACATTCTTAAATACACACACTTTAACGATTTAGAAGGTAGTTTTGATTTAATTTCTAAAGACATTAAACTTAATTTGGAAAGTATTACCCAGGGTGTAATACAGGTGTACGGAATCACCACACTTACACTAGAAATAGCTAATAAAACTTGTCAGTTTAAATTTGTTATAGTAGGAGATAACTGTGATTTCGAAGGTAATCTCATTTTAGGCTGTGATATATTGTCACAGACCCCACTCATATTCTAAGGATAGGAAGTGCTATTTCAAAGAGGAAAGTAGCACAGGTTTAAAAGTAGATGTGAATAATCCGATACCTTTAATGGTAGATAAAAAGGTAAAATTATCCGCGAAAATGGTGGACAAGGAATGTTCCAACCAACGATCGAATACAATCTGCGAAAATAGGACATCAGGAACAACGGAGAATCGCTGGCAGCAACGGAGGAAGAAGGTAAGACGTCGTGGACCGAACAAGAGATCGGGCCGATGCCATAGTACTTATAACTATGCCCGTGCAGACCTATGGCGACAACAACCGAATCCTGTATGGCAGAGAGGCAGAAGATTTAACCGATGTAATAATAGAAAGAACTGGCAAAGAAATAAAAGAACTAAGCGCATAAATCATAGAAATAGGCGCAGAAATAGGCGCAGAAATAGAGGCTACCGAAATAATAATAGGTACTCAAGAAACAGCCAAGATGATGCCGAAGACTGGTACGAAGATACCAGTAGAGGGAAGTATAAAAGACCGCCTCAAACTCACATGGATGATGTTTTTGAAGGTGACTTGTATTGTTATAAAGTCTCAAGAACTCCGGATCTATATGTAATCCGTGAGGAAGAAGAATCAGACACCCTTGAAAAGGACTCTGAAAGCGATATCCAGAGTGATGATAACCGCACTCATATGGACTACGCGTTTGAAACGGCAAATATGATACAGCGCACTGGCAAAGATACAGATGAAGACTCATACACATCCTATGATGAGAATGAGCATAATGGTCAACCATCTGATTCCGATTTAGAAAATAATTATAGTGAGAATGAGCACAGCGCTCACATGTTAGATTATAAGGAGTTTACTCCTTATCCACCTGATCAAACAGTACTTTTCGATCATGGTGAAGAGAATTATGAATATAATTCTGAAATAATTGATCAGCACGGTTATGATCAGAGCTCTGACCGTTGCAATAGGATTAAAAGGAAATTTGCCAAAAAGAGAAAGTATTGTAGGAATCATAGAAAAGATTCTGAAAATAAAATTTTGGTTGATGGTGACAACACAGTACGGTACCGCACCGCACCATCCAATGCTCATCAATACACACCGAACTCTCATAGATATTCCAAATGGTGGATGGATACTAGGGATCGCGACCCAAGGTATCCAAGATGTGCCAAGACGAATGGAAGGAGAACCAGGAATGGTAAAAGGGCTAGAAGATGGAAGAGTGACGCAACCCGCACTGAAAACTCAGCCATTCAACACACCCAAGATGTGGAATGGCAAATGCACGCAAACACTCTGCACCCGCTAAAAGGTCAATATAGCGGTTCAAGGCCTAAAACAAAAACCACACAACCAGTGTGTACGTCAATGGTACGTAAGACGTTTAATACCACAACACCATACGTAGGTGAACTCGAGTGGAATCAAGCTAGTACTGATACAGATGTGAACTTGGAATTGATCAGCCAACAAGCATCAAACTCAACTACAAGTTTGAACTACAAGAATAATCACCACAAGACACATCATAAATTTAAAGATAAAAGATGTGCAAATGAACATACTTTGTGGAATGTCGAAGGGAGAGACTTATGGGTCCCAGAAGCTGACGATGATTGTCCCGTCACATCGCCTGACGGGGAAAAGGCTAAGACCTCAGCAAAATGATTGCAGCCACAAACTATAACGAGTCCAATCTGTTGATAGACATTTGTTTCTCTTTTCGATAACGAATTGCATAAAAGAAAGTTATTTTTTACGAACACTAATATGGTAAAACTTAGATAAATACACCACAAATAAAAGGAGAATACTTATCTATACGAAAGAATGCAGATACAATGTGTATAGTTAAACTTAATAATAATAAAAAGAATTATATACCTAATTATAAATATATCTTAGAAGCTAAAATTGAAGATGAAAAAGCGCAACAATTGCCTGACAACAGTATGGTAATTACAGTACCAACTGATGCCTTTAGAGGTAGCGCAGCCATCTTTATACGGAGTACTTTATCAAATGTGAAGGAAGGTAATATAATTATAGAGCTGATTAATTTAGGGAGCCGCCCTGTTGAAATAATAAAGGGTGAAGCCATTAACAACCTATCCAGTCTTTGAAGAAATCATACGAAATAGAAAAGTTAACATACACAGAAATACCATGATGAAGCAGATACACGCACAAACTATGCAAGAGTCCAGAAAAGATATAAAAAGTGGAAGATACCCACATTAACCGAAGGGTTATCAGAGAAATTGTACATGACGTACAAAGAGATACTGACGAAAGATGAAGAAAAAATCAGTGTTACAATGTGCTGACGAACTTGAAAACATTATTGATTTTCTCATGAAAAACAGAGACGTTGTGGGACTGGCAGATGACCCCATAGGGCAGTTCCCCAACTATCAATTTAAACTAGAACTAGATGAGAAATGCCCAAAGGTCCTATTCACTCCACAGTATCAGCAACCTAGATCTTTCGTGAAAGATATTAATACCTGGACAGAGGACCAGTTGAGGAAGAACCTGATTGAACCATCAGTGTCCCCTCACAGTAGTCCATTGCTAGTAATACCCAAGAAGTCTGGAGGCCGCCCCAGGATTTGTGTCGACTATAGGAAGATAAATAAATGGTCAATAGGGGACTCCTTCCCTATTCCATTCATTCAGGACACGGTGAACTCACTAGGGCGAGCTAGTATATTCAGCTGTGTAGACGTTCTCGATGGCTTTTATCAGATATCGTTGAGCGAAGAAAGTAGACCATTGCTAGCGTTTAGAACACAGAGAGGGTGCTATCAGCCACGTGTTCTACCAATGGGCCTGAAACAATCGCCCGCAGTGTTCAGTAGAGTAATGAGCCTCGTGTTAAGTGGATTGCTAGGCATAGATTGTCTCTCATACATTGATGATATAGTAATATACTCTCAAGATGTACCTTCTCACTACAATAGCCTATCAAGAGTTTTTGAAGCACTGAGGAAATGTAAGTTCAAAGTTAAATCGGAGAGATGTCAATTTTTTTTTTAAGAGATTGTTTTCTTGGGATGCAGTTTCTGGTCAAGAGGGTTACAGGTAGACCCTGAAGCTAAAACTTTATCAATAAGGACACCTGTCAATTCTTACCAGAGGTACACTCCATCCTTAGTTTTCATTTTAGAACTAACATACCAGTTTTTAGTACCATGAACTTATGACAAACTATACCAAGAAAAAAAGAATTTATATAGGGGAGCAGAACAAGAGTCATTGAATAAACTGAAAGACTACTGTTAGCAAGATCAATCGTACAATATCCCGACTTCAATAAAGAATTTTTTATAGTGGTAACAGATGCATCCATCCATGGTCTAGGAGCAGTATTGCACAAGAGAAAAAGGAGAAATTACCTTTAGCTTTTGCAGAGCCATTGTCAAAAGCAGAAAAGAATTACGCCCCTACGGAGATGGAGTGTTTGGGAATTATCTTTGCGTTGAGAAAGTTTAAGAACTTAATATATGGATATAAGATAAAAGTGAAAACTGATCATTCAGCAGCAGTAGCAATATTCACTAAGAAAGATTATCCAACGGCTAGATTAGCTAGATGGTCTTTAACAGTATCAGATTTCAATCCAACCTTTGAACATATAAAAGGTACGAAGAACTCAGTTGCAGATTTCTTATCCAGATACATCCCTGATACAGGTGAAATAGATAATGAAGAGATAAGAGCAGAAGAAACAAGACAAGAAAAACTCAACATGATAGAACACCATCCTAAAGAAAATAATAGTTTTAAAATCAAGAAAATTAAGAACTCCAATAACAAAGATAAAGAAACAGATAAAGGTAAGTTTAATAATAATATTAAAAATATAGATAAAACAGATGAAATTTTAACATTAGATACTGCAACCATTTCAAGAGAACAAAAGAAAGCAGTTGAAATGAAGGTAGAATATGAAGAACTACAAAAAGGTATAAAGATAAAAGGTTTGAAATTCTTTAAAGATATGATTTATATAAAAATAAAAGAAAACTATAAGATATGGTTACCCAAATCTTTAATAGATATAGCCATTGATATGACCCACTCAATACAAGGTCATAGTGGAACAGAAAGAACTCTAGAAAAATGAGAGGTATCATTTTCAAAATATTAGAAAAGTAGTAGAAGATTTCTGTAGAAGCTGTCATACGTGTCAAGAAGCGAAAGGTTCTAAGCCTAAAAAGGCAACAATAAAAACATATCCTTTAGCAGAGCAACCGTTTCAAAAGATTGTATGGACATAATGGGTCCATTAAATCATCAAAAGGGAATAAATATATACTCGTCTTTAAAGATCAATTAACAAGATATGTAGAATTAGCAGCATTAAGATCGAGAGATAGTGATAAGATTGTAGATGTTTTTATAGATAGGATAGTAGTATGTCACACCGTGCCAGATACGATAGTCTCTGATAATGCATTGGAATTTGTTGGAAAACTCATGAAAGGTGTATGCAGAAAGTTTAAGATTAAAAAGGTAGAAATAAGTAGCTACCACGCTAATAGCAATGGTTTGGTGGAAACTACAAACGCAAATATAGCGAACTTTCTGAGATGTTACGTAAAAGATCAGCGCGATTGGGACCAATATTTACCTTTGGCCCAGGCAGCAATTAATAACACCTACAATAGCAGCATTAAAACAGATCCACATTTCTTGCTCTATGGCTATACTAAGCGTATGCCGTCAGATATACCATCTGAAGCCTTAATAAAACCTAAACATCCTAAACCTATAAAGGAGGATGAAAAGATAGAAAAATTATATGAAAGAATTAAAGAAATAAGAAGGCAAGCCAGAGTAACATTAGAAAATGAGGTTAAAAAGTATTCAACTCAGAGCAGCAAAAAGGCAAAAGATAGACCAATAAAAGATAGGAGATTTGGTGTACACTCAGAGAATCAAACCACCACACACCCTATCTCCTAAGTGTTACCGAAAGTGGAAGTCCTTTTTTAGAGGTTGAAGGCTACAGGAATGAGTGAAACAAGTAACATATATCTTAGAATCCCTTAGGCAAGATATATAAGTAGAAATGTTGATAACTAAAGTATGAGAACACTTGAGGAAAAAGATGAGAAATTTAATGAAGAAACCGACATAAATATATCATCCTAAGAATAGAAAGTAATCTGTAACAGAAAAACAAAATAAATATGACAATTATATGAAAAGTATAAAGATAATGATGATGATGAAAATGAAACTAGAGTAATTTATTTGGGAACACATAAAAAACAAACAGAAACTATAACTGAAGAATCATAATTAAATATATGGAGGTGAAACACCTATGTGGCTGTAGATGAAAATGTGGAACCAATGCATCCCAACTCAGGAGAGTGAAATAAAACACATACATTGGAACCAAGACCAGACAATATCAGGAAGAACAGAAGAAATGTCTAAAGTAATGTGGAACAAGATATGCTTATTACAAATTATCACAACCAGTAGATGAATACCTCGAAGAACTAGAGTGAAAAGGTTATCATATATGAATGGGGAAACACCAATTTTGATGATGAAAAGATCTATTCAGACTGAGACCAACATCTCGAACCGAAGAATGGATCCTTTACAACATCAGAATTATGAAAAACCACAGATCTACCTCAAAAGTTAAATTCAAAGGTGTAGAAAGGAATTTTATTTAGTGATAAAGACAGTAAAAACCTAGTTTATTACTATCTCTATCGCTAAAAGTGAAACTGAAAAGAAACTTAAATAGAGATGTCCAATTTTATTTGTAAGCACATATTGATTAATATATGTGTAATAATAAATTTTACAATAAAATTATTATTTTATTGATTTTCTTTTTATATACTTATAAACTTTAATTTTAAGTTTCCTATTACGGGTACTTAATTGGGTAATGTACCTGAACTTTATAATTTTATTCATTATATTTAATTTTTAAGTTTTTTTTCCAACAAATAATACAGGTCTAACCAGTAGTTTAAGTATATACATATTTTATGCTTGTAGTATATAGTATTTTAGTATAGATGGAAGTTGATAACTTTACAACGCCAAGATTGTCGGATCTTGCGGCTATCAAAGTTGGAGTACTGACGATCGTCAACAGTTCTAAGACGATACTAAGACGAAACTTGGAACGAGAATGGCGTCAAGAAAAAGCATCAAGAGAAACCTATGAAACAGAGATACGATGCATAGAATACTAACTAGGAAACAAACAGTGATGTCTAATCAGGTCAGTTCCTTATAATAAATTCTACAATATTACAAAACTTGTCCAATTTGGATAAAAGATATTGGTAACAGTTGACTGGGTTACTACCCGAGTCCAATACCGTATTCCAATGGAAGTAGGTGACATTATCGATTTGTTAGATTATAATTGTTTTGATCACCTAGGAATGATTAAAGATAGAGAAGTATTCACCAGAATTAAAGAACATTTAATAAATAACAATGAAGATTTCACGAGAATACAAGTATATTTAGATGATTATGTGCCGGGAGAATATAACGGACATAATAGCAGAACTCTACTAGAAGATTGTTTGTCAAGTGGTAACGAGAACAAACTTAGCAAAATAGTTCAAGAACTGAAGGAAATTAAAGAATGGGAAGAGTTAGAGCTTATTGCACAAGCCATAATGAAAAAGAACCGAAATATAATTAGATCCATTAGACCAATATATACTAACACTAAGACCATATATGAAATCTCAAACATACTAACTAAAGTTAATAGACAAAGAAATGTATTATATTCATTAAGAAATGGTGATGAAATGACAGGGCATTTATCGATCTTGCATACCCATTTCAAAGCTTATTTTGCACAGAATGTGCACATATAGTGAGAAAACTAGTCTATCTAGGAGGTTTTAGTGATATTTTAGAGGTAATTTTAGAGATAGAAGAAAGTTATCCTGTTAATTATAGAGAACTTTTAACAATATTTTGGAATAACATAGATTCAGTAACACAACGAAGTATGGGAAAAAGAATATCCCCAAGAATTTTATATAAATTATTAAAGCTTAGAAGCATTCAATCTGAAGAAGGTATAGAACATACGATGATCAAAGATATTGTAAATGGAATAGAATTCATCAACAACAGAGAATTACTGATGACAATGTGTGTTCAAGCATGGACCATCGACGTGTTTGATATACCAATGAAGCTAACACACTACATGAGCGAAACAGATGTATTGAAGCTGAAAAATGAACTGTTACCTTCATCATATGCTAACACCAGAGATCTAATTGGAATATGGCTACGGCATTACAAGAGAAACAACATTAAAAAGTTATTCAAATTCTTAGGAGAACAACTAATAGGAACAACGATTTCTTATATCTACAGATCGCACTATTTTTTGAATACATTACCAGTGCGTTGGCATCTAGCATGGCAAGGAAGAGAATATACAGCTACCACTAGAATGTCACACACTGAGAGTTTCTCAATAAGAGGAAGACTTTAACCAATATGGTTAGAAGACAACACTAATCTTAATTTATTTTAAGAATTATTATATTTTATGTTTGATTGATATTTTAAGTTTGATTGATATTTAACTAATATTTTTATTAATATATTTATTTAATGAGTATTTACTTAATATTAATCTTATTTTACCATAGATATATACATATTTAATATATCCCAAAATATATTTTTGTTTGACCAAAGTTAATAGAATTTTAGTTTCAAATCCCAAAGATTTTTTTTGAAAAAAAATTTTTTAAGTTTAAAGATTTTCATTTTTCTATTTCAACTTTTATTACATATATAATTCTATATAAATCTTTTAACAGCACATACATAGTCGTTACACTATAACATTTACTTATACATTAATATAGTAATTAACACTACATTTGTTCAAAATTACAAATTTAACTCAATCATTTACAAACATTATATTCTAAAATCTACCCACAGTTAACATACTTTTAGATTTTTTTTGAATTGCCATACTGCCGAATATATTTTTTCTTTCCAGTTACTGGCAAATGAAATTATTGGGATAATACTGAAAGATACAATTGGAAATGAGACGAAAAGGAAGACCTTGTAAACGATTATCAAACGAAGAATTCATGATGATTTTGCATCAAATGCATCAGATGTTTCCATTCTCAGTAACGATCCAAATACTGAGTGAGCAACCGATTGCTGGAATTGTACAATTTATGCCAGCATTGAAGGTTTAATGATTTTATGTATTATCTGAAATATTATTTGATTAATTTAGCATTAATGTTTTGATTAATTGTTAACTCAGTTTACTTTACTTTTTCAAATTTTAACTTTTAAAATTTTTTAAAGGGGGGGCAGTCTGAAAAGTCCGATTGCTTAATTGTATAAAAACCCCAAGTAAATAAACAGGATATAGAAATCCCATAAAGTAAATTAAATTAATTATTTAATGATATTTAGAACTATTTGGAAAAACACAGATTATGAAATAACATTTTACTTCAATAATATTCACACGATATTAATAATTTTCTCACGGTTTTCCCTAAGGGTTTTTCCCAATATCGCAATAGTAATTTTCATATTAAATTTTCTTTTGCATAAAAGTTGTAATTTCGCAATAATTCACCGGATACCCATCCGATTGCTAAAACGAAAATAAAATGTTTACCGAAATCGTAAACAACGAGCGGGTATAAAAGTCAAGGAACATGGGCCAGAGCTCATTATTCCGACCTTATCAACTAGTATACAAAAGTAAAAACGACAGTATATTTTTATCAGTGAAACCAAATCGAAATAAACTAAAAAACTCTAAGTCCATTTTGAACTTAGAAAATTTCTAAATAACTTTCACTTAGAAAAAAATATCCAAGATTTTAATTTCAACTTAGAAAAACTTCGTAAACTTTAACAAACGCGATTTCAGAATTAAATTTTAAACAAACTTAGAATTCATTTTAAATTTATTTAAAACAAATTTAAATATTATTTTAAATAAATTAACTTTTAAATTCCGTCAACAACAAACTTAACGTTCCTAAGGTATAACCTTGTTTAATTTTAATATTATTATTTGAAAACTTTTTAATTTGAAGTTTATTTTTGAAATTTTAATTTGAATTTTTTATTTAAATTTTAAATTCAAATCTTTCAAATTTTTGAAATTTAATTAATTTCAAATCTGTTTGATATAAAAATATTAAAGATTTATTTTTATTATTAAAAATTTTATTGTTGTTAATTTCGAAGCCATTTTAGTTTAACAAAACAAATTAACTTCGAAATAGTAATAATGTGTATATATAATAATAATAATAATAGTCATGAAGTGTAATATGTAATAATATGTAATAATATGTATATGTAATAATAATAATAATAATATGTAATAATAATAATAATAATAATATATGTAATAATAATAATAATAATATGTATGTGTATTAATTGTGATAATGATAATAATAATAATATTATTATTAATAAAATAATAATAATAATGAAAATTGGCAGTAATAATGTTGATTCTAGACATAGTAATACGTCATATTAGCATCACCGGATATTGCCTACAGTCATTTATTAGGTCACATTGAACGTGAGTAATATAATCGGAGCCACTTTATCTTCTTTCTAACCTACCCAATTGCCTGCATTTCCCTCTCTCTCTCTCTCTCTCTCTCTCTCTCTCTCTCTCTCTCTCTCTCTCTCTCTCTCTCTCTCTCTCTCTCTCATATATATATATATATATATATATATATATATATATATATATATATATATATATATATATATATATATATATATATATAAATGTATTTATATAAGAAGAACTTGTTGTGTTATAGATATGATGCCCTCGGTCTGTTAATTTATATGAATAAATGATGCATGCATAAATATATATATATATATATATATATATAATTCAGTGAATTTTAAAATGTTAAATTACAGAAGACTTTTAAAATACAGTCTGGGCTTTCATTTTGACTTTTGATTTTAACTTTTGACTTTTTATTTATTCTTAACATTGTTATCTTATTAATTTCTTAGCAGTTAAAC